>MJUU01039193.1:2481-18870 GCA_002080025.1 Modiolus philippinarum
CTTTTTGTGTATTTATTTTTAGCTATTCACCACACATAGGGGGGGTTGGATCCAAGAAAACGAGTTTAACCCCACCGCAATTTTTGCGCCTGTCACAAGTCAGGAATATGTTGGTCATTGGCTTGTCCTTGTCTTCTTATAAAATTTTAGTTTCTTGATATTTGGGTTATTGGGTGTGGTTTGTTTCCATTGATTTATTCACTTTTTTACCTTTTCGGGGCCATTTAGGGCTTACTATATGGTGTGAGGTTCCTCACTGTGTTGAAGACCCCTAGATGTTTTGTTTTTGGTCGTTTTAACCTGGATATGGGATGTTGTCTCCTTGATATTTACCCCATTTCCTTTCTTTTTCATAATAATCCTCGAAATAAACAGACTATAGTACTCACATGTCTGAAAATACATCCCATTATATGGAATAATAAAACAAAGCTTATCACAAAATTAAGAGTTTGTATCATTTACCATAGAGAAAAAGCTAAACAATCTTGAGGACAAAGGTCAAGATCAAAGATCACCAACCATGATTTATGACACATCTTGACCTGATCTATGTATATGCCAAATAACAAAAGCCTACCTAAAAGACAAAAAAGTTATGGCTTTAAACAACTTGTCATTATGATATCATTAACCTGACCTTGATGACAAAGGTAAAGGTCAAATAAACTAAATACCGAAGTTACTGTAAATTTAAATTCTGCATATGCGCATTTCGACAACTTATGTCTCTTAAGTGCAGATAACATCTAAACATTTGGAAGACCATAAACTCAAAGATGTTTAAAATGTCACCAATCATGGTTCTTGACATATCGTCTTTAAGTGATCTATCTACATGCAAGATTAAAAGCCGATCTCAAAAAGACAAAAAAAATTATAGCCTGGACATGACTTTGTTACGGACAGAACGGACAGAGTGATTACTATAGGGCGTCCGGCACTATGTGACGCTGCCCCAATTAATTATGAAATATCTTACACAGTTTATTTTAATTTTGAAACCTGAAAAATTGTGTTTTACACTTGAATTAAAATGCAAATATGGTAAACCTTCATTTTCTTGCAGGTAAACTCCGCCACATTTTCAGATAATGTGTTACATGTATACATACAATCATGCTTACAATTTATAGATTTTATAACTCAATAATATTCAGCTTATAAAACATTTATTAGAAGTTAAATAAAAAATGTTATGCTCATATGCACCATGAAGAAACAATATTTACAAGAGTACTGGTTCAATTTAATTATTTTCAACTAAAAAAAAATCATAGGATTATCTACCTTTAATGCAACAATTTTGTCAATTTTGAGAGGAAAAGTCAAAAGCACATGTAATACATTTCATTTATAATAAATCATCTAAAAATTAAACACTGCAATTAATTCATGCGTTTTTTCTTTCATAAAAACAACTAAATCTGGAAGTTTTGTAAATTTTTATTCTGAACTGTGCATAATTTGACTTAAAATATACTGAAGAACAAAGACAACCAACTACTTGGAATAAATATTTTAGGGCCATCAATTTTCTTCAAAATAACACATGTCAACTAACATTTCATTCAGAAAAAAATAGCCATTTTCATATTACATATGTAAGTTTCAAAACAAATAAGGCCAAAATGTTTGAACTTCGACCTCTTCTGTACAAACAAGAAAGAGTGAGACAGGTGAATAATTGATATATTATAGTTTTGCATTGATATGACTACTGACTCGCAAAATTTGGGGTACGTCAAAGATCAGCCATTTTTTTGCCCTTATAGTACGTCGTTGAAATCGTCTAGAGGAAAACAAACGTGTGCAAATCTAATCATTTTAGAAATATACACCCCGTAAGATGGAGCCTGAGGAATGTCGCCGTTCAAAAAAGGGAAATTAGTAATTGGGAAATCAAAATCATCCCTTTTATCATATATTTTACCAGAGTCAATAATGATAGTTAGATCCAGACAGCATCTGGAATCATTGTTAGCTCTATTCAATTTTAGTTTTTGTTGGTAAACGATGTCTCCATAATCAAAGAACTATAGATTGTCAATTGTAAAGATGTCGAACAACGCAGAAGGATTAAACTAGTTGCGCAACTTTGTTAGTTATATTCAATTGAAACTTGCAATATCTACATTTTACGTAATTTTGCTAAAAACTAATTAGTGTGTCCCTCGTGCATAGCTCTGTCCTTAGCTTAATTTTGGCTTTCCTATTTAGATCATTTTGGTTATTTGTTCTCTATCAGCTTTTACACGTTTTTCGGTTAATGGACTTCAAAATGATTGATTGATGTGCACTGATGAGACATAAGTTGTCGAAATGCGCATATGCAGAAAATAAATTAACAGTAACTTCGGTATTTTGTTATTTATACTATAATTCTATTTTCAATGATAACTGAACATTGTCGACATCTTTACTATGGTCGATTAGTTATGCTTTTTATTATATAGATGTTCTGCTCAAAAACGAGATTTTAGATGCGGATTATTATTTTCATTTCAATACGCCAAATGATTACTTGACGGCGACATTGAAGAGATATTGTGATGTCACTTCATTAAGACGTCAACCGATGACTAGAAATCCTTTGTTTTCACCGGTGACAATATGACATTTATTTACCTGAGAAAACTCTATAAATCACCGCTATCTATATAATAAATAAATGTATCTCTGTTTTGTATGGTTTAAAAATTGTCTTCAATACATCGGCAAACGATACCGAAGCAAGAACGAGGAAAAGGAGAATTCTAAAATCATAAATTCAAAATCACGGCAATTCACATCCAACAAGAATTGAGACAGTATGACAAAGACAAAACGAACTTAACAAAATTGAACAAGAACAAAACACAACTAAAGCACTAGCAGTGTGAACCCCTATAAAAAACTGAGGTATTTTCAGGTGCTCCGGAAGGGTAAGCATGATCTGATCCACACGTGGCACCAGTCACACTGCCAGTGAAAGTCCGATTTTGTCACAGTCGATGTTAGTCAGTCTGGTAACAAACTCTGGATCTACCCAAAAATATCTGTTCTCATTTGTGAAATAGTAACATTGTAACGATCTGCCAAATCGTGGTGACGACCGTAAAACTTCTGTAGTGACAACTGCAACAGTGACTGAACATACCCTTGAAGTATAAGTTTTTGAGACAATAATTTCGCCCTGTTGACAAAATTGCTGTACAAACTACAGGTACGGCAATAGCGCATCAGTTGAGAAATGTACGCGCCATATGCCAGATGTGGGAATATTACTGCTCAAAAACGGGAAGTTCACTATTGAAAAGTCGAAATCATCACGTTTGTCGTAAAGTTTATTTTTCAGACGTCCAGAGTTGTCAATGTAGAGGCATAGGTCTAGGTATGATGCTGATGATGGTGTATCTGTATGGTCTCTTTCATTTCGAGTTCATTTGGGTATATAAGATGAATGTTATCTTTAAATTGAGGATTGTTCAATGAAAGAACATCATCTATATAACGGAAACTGAAATTAAAGGATTTGGCTACCTTATTGCCTTTTTCTGAACTAGCCCTTGTATGAACCTGGCTTAATACGAATATAGAAACAAATTTTGCTAGACGTTTCGCACAATTAGTCCCCATAGGTGTCCCTATTGTCTGATTGAAAACTTGTCCTCCAAATTCTACAAATATGTTATCAATCAAGAATTCCAGCATTGCGATGACATCCTCCTCTGTATACTTTTTGTGTGAATCAGTGTGATGTTTAAGATGAAGAACAACAATAAAAGCGTTGTTCCTTTGCTTGTTTTTTACCTTGTATTTGTAGAGACTTTGTCTCATGTGCATTTACTCCATATCCTTTTATTCACCATTAACAAAATAGGCCCTATCTTTACCTATCACTAAATATGAATATCTTCTTTCACCCTTTTTAGTACAGAAAGACTGATGTATTAAATCCCGGAGTACTGACTCAATTTCAATTCATGAAGTCTAGTACGTAGCAGAACAGAAAAAAAATCTGCAATGACAGGTGCACAATTTGTACACACGGGAACACCTTTGACCAGCTGATAAATTATTTTGCCAAAACGAACAAACTACATCGGCAAACGTATACCGAAGCAACAATGAGGAAAGGGGAATTCTAAAATCATAAATCCAAAATTACGGCAATTCATATCAAACACAAATTGAGACAGTACAATAGGTCCAGGTATGATGCTGATGATGGTGTATCAGTGGTCTCTTTAATTTTGAATTTTGAATTATCTTTAAATTAAGGATTGTTCAATGAAAGAACATCATCTATATAACGGAAGCTGAAATTAAAAGAAGGTTGTCCAGCAAAAGGCTGAGCGCATTAATCGTATCAACACATGGCCAGAAACAATGATCATTGTAGGTGATATCAGAGAAAAACATTGGTTTTTGTTGGAACAAATGATCTGAAGACCAGCAAATACAAAAGATTTATTTGTGTTTCTTATGAAATAAGCATTCATCTAAATTAACCCAAAAATAAAGAAAAAAACAATAACCTTTATACAGGCCTCAAATCAAAGGCTTTTGAAAACAGGATATAAATCATCTGAAAAATTTATAGTATACAGTAAATATGAACAGGTCAGATTTATTGGGAAAGAAAACAAGAAATAAGAAAAAAAACAATGACAACCGTTTTGAATCTACATGTAAAGAAGCGGAAGAGAATTTTATTAAAACATTGGCATATGTTACAAAATAATGATAGATGCAAAACTATATTTAGCTCAGCTCTAATAATTGCTTACAAAAGACAAAAAAAATTTACAAGAATGTCTCACTAGGACACAGAAAATATAAAAAACAGAAATAAGTCAAATAAATGTAATAATTACATTATTTATTTACAAAAAAGAATTCAATATAAAAAGTTATGATGATTTTTTATTGAATAAATAAAGAAACAAATTAGAAAAAAATGTTTTACAAATACACAAATTGAAGATGTTTATAAAAAACAAGTGTATGGCTCAAACAATATACGCACAGAACGTTTTTAAAAAACACAAAAAAAGGAAAGTGTTTAGGATGACCACTGGTGGAGTCGATCCAATAATACGCCCGCAAAATAATTACATAGTCTCCGGGCAATGCCGGAATACGACAGAAATACCGATCTCATTTTAATGGGGCTTGGGTGAGTTTAGATGAATACTTATTTAATAACAAATGAACTGCATGCCAGAAAATGCAAAAGACCATTTAATAAGTTGTGCCTATTTAGATCTAATCAAACAATGTGGAAGGGTGGTATAAAGCGAGAAAATGTATAACTGGATGAGACTGGTCTTTGAATTGATTTTAGTTTATCTAAAACTTCAAAAGATTTTTTACAACCCCAAAAAAAAAATTTACAACAGAGTTTTGATAAGTTTTACAGCGATATGGCAACGTGGAACAGTCTCATCTGCTAACATAGTTTTTTCTCGAAATCAGCATCACAGCTAATAGAAGAGTTATTGAAAATAAATGCTTCTGATAGTTTTAAATAAGAAAAGGAAATGACAGGTATGTCTTAATTGTCAAAATGGACAGGTTCAACTCTTGTCGAAACTATCTTGAAATTGGCAACAGAGGCAGACTTCAAACTAAGCTGTACGAAAAGCGAAATGACTTCACTTTTCAAATAGTCAACGTCCCTTTTCTTTGTAGCAATATCCCAACAGCACTGGCATACGGAGTTTAAATCTCCAAGCTCAATCGCTATCCAAGATATTTTATGAAAGGATATGGAGTAAATGAATACGAGACAATAACACATATGTTAACTCCAACTGCAATAATTTTAATGAGCTGAATTGTCTTTTGGGAAATTTATTCCTCATCAGCAGCACTAGAACCCAAAAATGTTTAAAATACATAAAACCAAACGGAATCCGAAGAATCAGTAATATCAAATATAGCTAAGGACAAAACTACGAAGGAGGCAATTAAACCTCAGGTTTAGCATTTACATAAATTTAGATAATAGTAACTGAACAAAGTGTACACACGAGATATAATCTCCTATACAAGTGCACAATATCTAAGAAAAACTAGAAAAATGTGAGCAAAGCTCACTAATATCATACCCCCGTCTCCCCTAAAAAAGATCAAATTAAATTTTTAAATAGTTGATATACAAAGGCAATGTATACTTAACATTCTGTGAAAGTTTCAATAAATTTCATAAAGTGGTCTAGCATACATCTCAGACACGGGGATTTTTTTTAACAACTCCACACTGCATTAAAAAACTCCTGTATTAAACATTTTATGAAAGATATGGAGTAGATGAACATGAGACCATAACACATATGTTAACTCCAACTGCAATAATTTTAATGAGCTGTATGGCCATTTCGGAAATGTATTCCTCAACAGCAGCACTAGAACCCAAACATAGGAAATATTTTATTGCAAAAAAAAATGTTTAAAATGCATAAAACCCAACGAAATCCGAAGAATAAGTAATATCAAATTTAGCTGAGGACAAAACTTCGTTAAACCATAGGTTTAAGAATTTACGTAAATTTAGAAACTAGTAATTGAACAAAAAATACACATGAGATATAATCTCATGTAAGAGCCTGTGTTCGATATAGTGACTTTCTTGATAGAGCCCGGTTGCTCACAAATATGCTACTTAAACAAGGGTACGTTACCCAAAACTTGAAGTCATCCGTGCAGAAATTTTACGGTCGACATCACCGTCTTGTGGACCGCAATACGATATCTGTTTCCCCGATTACAACACATCTTTCCCTTTAAAGCTTAATTGTTGTTTCTTTACCGAATTTGATATGTTCAACACGGCGGATGTATTATAAGAAGCAGGACGGTGCACCTGATCTCACCCATGGTGTTTTATTGGGTGCGTGTTGTTCATCTTTGTGTGTGTATGCGTGTGTGTATTTGTCTTCATCTTTCTTTTCTGTGCAGTACTCATGCTGTGTCTCTGTTTCTTTGTTGTTTCAAAAGTTGCCATTGTCCTTGGATTTTTCATTTTGGATTGATGGTTTGGTTCTTTTTTACCTTTATTATGTTGCGTAAAACGTACTGAAGTTCTAAATAAATAGACCATATCCGAGTTCTGGTATTTAGATTCATCAGCTGTTGTTTGTCC
This sequence comes from Modiolus philippinarum, assembly GCA_002080025.1. Lineage (NCBI taxonomy): Eukaryota > Metazoa > Mollusca > Bivalvia > Mytilida > Modiolidae > Modiolus > Modiolus philippinarum. The sequence continues at coordinate 9,611 of MJUU01039193.1, forward strand.
GCCCTACGTCATAAACGTGTCCGCCCCATGTGACCAAGAATGTACGTCAACAGCAAAGATTCATGACGTTTAATGCTTTATGACGTAACTTTTTCTATACTGTGACGTTGCCTGGAAGATCCTTATACTAGAGCTCGGATATAGTATATTACAATCAATAAATACACCAGTTTCAACTGTTGAAAGTTAGGTTTTTCTACACTTCTTACAACCTTTCTGCATAATTTCATTACATCTAAATTAAGACAAATTATAAAATGGTCTTTGACGTTGTTAGTCTTCAATAAGCAATCGGGTATCAGTTCATTTGTTTCAAGCAAAAACCAAAAGTTATTGTTCCTGAATATGTGTAGATATGTTCATTTTGCTCAATTGTTTTGCAACAGATCATTGGAATTTATATGGGTACTAATTGTGAATCTTTCATTTAAGATCTGTTGTTGTTCTGTTACGAAGGAGATTTTATGCAAAAGCTACACAATGGAACTGTACAAAAAATTGATAAACTTATTTCAATTCTCAACGGTAAAAGCGGGTAAATTGACGATTTCCTTAATATTGACAATACCAAGTTTTTAGATTATATCAAAAACATTTATACACGAAACCAAACAATGATTCTAAAACTGTCCTTTTCTTGAGCTAGGTATCGTCCTTGACTCTGGTAAAAAAAAAACTAGAATTTATGATAAAAGCGATCCTTTGATTTCACTACTACGTACTTCCCTTCTCTTATCGCTAGCTCCATGTAACGGGGAGTATATATCTCAATTGGTACAATTTGCACTTGTATTTTCTACTCTTGGCAACTTTAAAGAACATTAAGAGAACCTAACATTGCCATCACATTTAAACTATTACAACTAGATACCAGATCTTATAAATTATTAAAGATGTTAAATAAAGATATCATCATTTGATGTCTAAATATGGAATGGCTTGCAAAAAGCTAATTACCATGGTCATTTTTACTTCTTGTTTTTATGGAAATATTATTAAAAATGCCAGAAACTGATAAAAAAATCCGAAAAAACTTGTCTTTATGTAATGGTGGATATCTACAAGAATCTACTAAATTGACTTTTGGATCCAATGACCTGAAGATTTTACACATTTACTGGACTCTCACTGATAGTGCCGATGTCTGCTGTATACATGATGCCCCTTACTTCGCATATACAAATACAGGTTGTTTCTTTCCCAACTCTGTTAGTACTCTCAAACGGCGAAGGACAATGAATACTTATACTAAGTTTCAAAAAGCTATGAAAAACTTTGAATGGTGTTATTTTACTTCAGAAACTTGAATTATTTATAAGTCTGGAAATATTTTCTAATCAAATATCGTCCCGGAACTTCGCTTTTAATCTGAATGTAGGGGAAACATAATTTTGAATTAAATAAGTACCTGAAAGGCATCTTCGTCACATTACTTACGACTCAATTGTCATGCGTTTTGGCATGACTCCTTGAATACATCACACATGCTGAGAAATTATCTGCCTTCATGGCTCTTGATCAAACCCTACCTTTATCTCATGGCATGCACGATTTCCATTGGACATGTACAATATCTAGACAAAGTCTTATACCGCTTTGTTACTTCGCAATGCCACATCAACTTTTGCTAAAGCTAGCTTCTGATCTTATTGATCTACTGCTAGAATTCCTCTGGCCTCTATGTCAGGCATTATACCCACATGACATAGCCAGCCAATACTAATTATAAATGTACAAAAAAGCACTACCCGTAGATAATTAGTCTACCAAGATTTCCAAATTCTCCTCAGCAATATCACAATAAGAATGATCTTCTTTAACATAAAGCACAGTATACGTGGGATCAAAGAGCCAATTTAAGAGGTCTGAAAGGATAACGATTCGGGATAAATTGTTAAAAAAAGACGAGAACAGTTGTCTAATGATTCAGTAACTTAACTAATTTCCCCAAGTCAACGACAAACTTATGCATTTTTTTCTTTTTCGGGCTTTCAGGTTTGGTCCTTTTTAAAGGCACGTAGAAATGTAACAAAGTATGGCGAGGTCTATTAATGAATGCTGCTGCGTGTTCGGCTAAGTTTGGTAATATAAGTAAATACATCAGTACTGGCTTCTTTGGAAAAACGTTCCACTACGATGTACCAAGCGAGCTCAGCATGTAGTTTGTTGCAGAGGTGGGATCACACTTGTACATTACTACAAGTTATTGAGTGATTCATCTGGTTAAGGGAGTATGAGTGTCAGATTTCAGAAGCATTCGATATTCTTGGGTTTTATCCATTTCAACAGGGTAAAAATATTTTGCACATGTATCATATTTTCTTGGTCATAGGTCACTTTAGAATGCATAAAATTGACAATGTTTAAAATTTTATCAACTTCCAATTATATGTTCATATATTTTAAGGCATATAAACAGCTAATGGAATTTGATGGAAAACTCTAGAGAGAAATGCTTCCCGCCAAAAGTTTGACGTCTTATATTTCAAAAATTCTTACATGGATTTTTAAAATTTTTTGGTCAACTTGTTGTATTAGCAAAGCTCTTCAAAACAAATGGCCAACGTTTTAAATCTAATTACAAAATTTCTGACACTCGTATTCCTTTAAGATATGTTTTAAATTGGCATTTTAGGTGTTAGGCTAGTAAAAATATTATTTGATATTTGATCCTAAATTTCAATGCCAGTGTTAGGCATTATCGTAGTAAACATTTCTTCTTATTCTCAGTGCTTGATTTTGCCACATTTATTACTATGCAATTATTCAACTTCACTAAAAAATAAATAAACATATTGTTATTGTTTAATTATTTTGAGCATTTAATTGTACCCATTTATGCGCTTAACATGACAAGTGTCTCTATTCAGGAAGCTACTTGTCCATGAAGCCACAAGAAATTATTCATTTTTCGATTTGCCCTAATAAAACGATCTAAATAGGGTTTCACATGACTGTGTATTATCATCATAATCCATCAATTGGAAATGTCTTGTATGAATAGTTAAAGAGCAAAAATAAACAAATTTCAAAAACAAAATATACAAAATCCAAAATCCAAAGCTTTAGCAAACCAAATGAACAGAAAACACATAAATGAGCACAGTTTGTTTGTACAGGAAATAAAATTTAAAATAAAATTACATATTTAGATAAAAATCGGACAGTAACAGGGTCCGTGTAACACTTAACAATTCAAAATTCTAAAACTTTTTGAAATTTTAATATTTTAAAAGTTTGACCAAAAATCTAAAATGTCAAATTTTCAAAATAAACAAAAAATTTTAAATTTTAACCAAAGTATTTGAATTTTAAAATTCTTAAACTTTTACATTTTTGGACATTTGATCAAACTTCGAAATTTGTAAACTGAACTTTTATTTTTGATTATTTCGTTTTTAAAAGTTTCGAATTTTCGATTTTTGACTAAAAATACAAAACTTCTCAAGGTTGTTTATTTCGGTTTGATCTGAGAAAAACGTGGCCGTCGCGAAAAAACTTAATATTAGTTTAACATATTGAAACATCAAATCTTGATCATCTTGTTTGAAACTACAAAACCAAATTCAAAGAAATTTTACAGGCACAATGTATGGAAGGTCTTTCACAATATATTGCTTATTTGTTCCGATCCAACAAAAAACATGACCAACAGCATGGAATAAGATTTAACAGAGGACGTTTTAGGAAACCCAAAACTTTACAGATAAAATTTTTGAAAGGTCTTTTTTCAACAATTACTCATTCATTTTACACAGGTCAGCTGAAAACCATGGTCGCTAGAAGATGACATGTTCTATCTTTGATCCTATGTTTGGGAAAAACCAAATGTAAATTTTGTACTTTATACTTTGGCTTCGAGACATTTTGATAGGAAATCGATACAGGCTCATCCTCCTCGGTCTATAGTTTCAATAAGATTGGCATATGGTGCAGTACAATTTAAAAAAGATAAAATGATAAAAAAACATAGAGCTTTTGTACCGTAGTTGATGGATATGGTAATTGGTAGTGTGGAAACAAAACTTTTATTTGGAAATTTCTTAATATTTAAGAAAAAAAAAACAGAAAATTGCAATCTGTGGTATATTTTTATGCATATAGCTACAACTACGTTCTTCTTTACTTGAGATTTCCCACGTACCCGTCGCATGCTTCACTTCTCTACTATGCTCAGTTCTCGTCAACGTTACTCGCGGTGGCCATCCCTTTACATTACTGCTGGGTTTCTGCCACCCCTCAAAGGTACGAATTGACCTCAGTGGCGTAGATATTTTTAAGTTAAACGCAATATATATTGTAAAAATACAAATCTACACACGATAACAGACACACAAATGCCTCCGAGATTAATGCCCTTGTATAGCCCATCCCTCACATCTAACTTAAGTCAATGGTATAACTGAAATATTCTTTACATTCTATATATTGATAATCAGTAACCTATAGGTTGCGTAAAGGAGTTGTTCAATTGCCATTTTGGCCGTTTAATTTAGTTTAATTATATCCCTATAGAATAACCCTTACTCCCTTGATCCTGCCTCCCGAAAGAAAAATAAAGGCGTCAGTGGTGTTGATATCTTCTTAGGGTGCTCAATGGGTGTCATTTAAATGAAATCCCGTCAATTTTTCTCAACTAACCGGTTCCACAAAGACTCTTAAGAGGCCACTTTTTTCCCGTTTCACAGAATACATTTCAACAATTCCCGCTTCCCATTTTCACATGCAATTTTTTCCAAAGATCCCGTTTCAAGCTCGTTTAAAAAACGTCAATCCCGCTTCCCGCTTATTCCAATTGGGACCAACCTTCATGCACTATAGATTTTAAAGCTAGAAACTTGAATAAAATACAAATCTACACAGATAAAGGACGCAAAGATGTATACATGTTTAAAACATTAGTTTATTAAAAATCAGAAGAACACATAAAGGTAAATTAGTCTCCCTGTTCCCTGTCCACCCTAGCCCTCAGGTCTAACTCAACCCAGAGTTAATTCTGAAATATTCTTCACATTTTGAAAAAGTTGGTCTGCAGATTATTGACAACATTAGCTTGTATGAGCTAGCGATTTTGAGAAGTTTTGTATTTTTAGTCAAAAATCGAAAATTCGAAACTTTTAAAAAGCGAAATAATCAAAAATAAAAATTCTGTTTACAAATTTCGAAGTTTGATCAAATGTCCAAAATGTAAAAGTTTAATTTTTTTTAAATTTCAATACTTTGGTTAAATTTTCAAAATTTTAAAACTTTAGTTCATTTTGAAAATTTGATATTTTAGATTTTTGGTCAAACTTTTAAAATATCAAAATTTCAAAAAGTTTTAGAATTTTGAATTGTTAAGTGTTACACGGACCGTGATTCCAATATTAAAAGAGGAGATTTCCAATTTTAGGTCATGTATTTTATCTTATTAATTTCAATCCTTGGGCAAAAACTATAGAAATATTACAGCACCAAAATCAAGTATACTTATGCCTATAATTTCAAATAATGAAATAACAAACAAAACTTGTAAAACTGCACTTTTTCATTTATGCAATTTCAATTGATTCGATACTCAGTCTTCTCTTTAAAGACAGATTAATTTCCGCTCTAATCTAGTCGAAAAAGACGGTAAAACGTCAATATCTGTCACCATACAGTTGCTAACCTAGATACTGTTAAGGCGTAAAACGTAATTTTTGCTCATCAGGTAACACTACTTTACAAAGACTTGAGGATTTACGACATCAAGTAGTAATAAAGAAAGGGTTCAACAGATCGCAACAGGTGACAAGAGACAAGCTCCTTCAACATAAAAAAAACAAAGTGTTCCATATCATCACATAAAACGTTTAGATGTTATCTGCACTGAAGAGACATAAATTGTCGAAATGCGCATAAGCAGAAATTAAATTCACAGTAACTTCGGTATTTAGTTATTTTCACCGAGGACATTTTAAGTTTTGTCTGACACCACTGATATGAAATTGACGAAGCAAATCTGTCAAAAATGCTTCCTAAACCACCTGTCAGTGCAAAAGGATACATTATTCCGTGCGAAACTTTCGCAAAAGAAATCAAACTTGACCAATGCAAACCTTGTCATGAAATATGCAAGTGTTGTCAGCCCTCGCAGTAAACACATATATTTAGAAGAAAAAGACAGGGAAGGTCTGCAAGGTAATTGATTGCAAGGTATTTAGGGCAAAGTTTCGAAGTATTCATTTAAGAATGAATTAACACCGCAATGCCCTCAGAAACAAAGATGTGTCAGTAAATATTTCAAACCAACTGGACATTTATCCAAGACAAAAAATTACGATGACAACTAGAAATGGAATAATTAAAAGATACAATCGAGAAAAAAATCTGGATCAGACATTTATTTACTCTATGCCTAGATGACATTACCAAACAAATCATAGTTTCTGTTAAATTTCTATTAAATTAAATTTTGTTATTCACAGTATTTGTTCAAATCATTATAATACATCGGCGAACGAATACAGAAGCAAGAACGAAGAAAGGGGGGATTCTAAAATCTTAAATGCAAAATCACGGCATTTCATACCAAACATGAATTAAGAAAGTATGACAAATACAAAACAAGCAAACAAGCAAAAAAATGAACAAGAACGCCACATAACTAGAGCACTAGCAGTGTGAACCCCTACAAAAACTCGGATATAATCAGATGCTCTGGAAGGGTAGGCATGATTTGCTCCACGTGTGACATCCATCACATTGCCAGTGAAAATTCCGGTTTTGTCAGAGTCGGCGTTAGTCAGTCCGGTAATAAAATCATGGTCTACCCAAGGATATTCATTCTCATTTGTGAAATAAAAACATTATTACAGTCTGTCAAATCGTGGTGACGACCGTAAAAACTTCTGTAGTGACAATTGCAACAGTGACTTATCATACCCTTGATATATGTTTTTGAGACAGTAATTTTGCTCTGTTGACAAAATTGCTGTACAAACTACAGGCACGGCAATAGCGAATGTGTTGTGAAATGTACATGCCATTTGCCAGAGATGTGGGAATATTACTGCTAAAAAACGGGAGTTCACTACTGGAAAGTTGAAATCATCACACTTGTCGTTTCGTTTTTAGACGTCTAGATTTGTCAGTGTAGAGATACAGGTCCACGTATGATGCTGATGATAGTGTGTCAGTGGGCTCTTTAATTTCGAGTTCATTTGGGTATATAAGATGAAGGCTATCATTAGATTGATGATTGTTCATGAAATAACATCATCTATATAACGTAAGCTGAAATTAAAGGAAGGACTTAGCTAGCTTACTGTCTTGTTCGGAACTATATGAACCTTTCTTCATACGAATAAAGAAATCTGCTAAAATGGCACACAATTAGGTATCTTTATTGTCTGCTGGAAAACTTGTCCTCCAAATTCTACAAATATTATCAATCAAGAATTCCAGCTTTTCAATGACATTCTCCTCTGCATACTTATTGTGTGAATCAGTGTGATGTTTAACAAAATATGCCCCATCTTTACCTTTCACTAAATATTATTGTGCGGTTATGCGGATGTAAACTTGGATTCTATTGGCTGATTAACCACCTGCTAAATAACCATGTCCACCCTACACAAGACAATCAATAATCATGATAATGTAGTGTTTCACCTACATGTAGACCAAAGTCATTCAAAAGCGTACATATAAGAATTGTACACTAGGACAAAATTCACAAACATGCAGTAAGCATGGATAAATAAACATATCGTAATTAAAGTTTAACATAGTTTACTTCCACGTAATGTAAAACTAACTTCAGCCTGATATTTACATTAAAAAATTAAAATGTGAAATAGATCTATACTTGGAATAACATGTAAATTATATGAAATATTTTATTTGCATTCATTTTCAAAGGTGTTCGCTCCATGTATGACGAAAACGCCATGTAAACTTCATCATGTTTATACAACATGAAAAATCAATACATCATTCGGCTGTGTATTTTCCAGAGTATGCGGTCAGTCGACATAGCGTTTATGTGTATAATCGTGTAGTTAAATGTAAGTCATTTTGTAATTATCGTTTTCTTAGTTAAACACAAACAGTTTTGCATAACCGCACAAAAATGTTATCATGCATTGAACCAACTAATATGATTATTTAGATAGTGTCGAAAATGGTTGAACGGCGCGACCTGAAGGTCGCTTGCCGTTCAACGGTTTTCGACACTATCTAAATAATCATATTAGTTGGTTCAGTGCATGATAACTTATAATATCTTCTTTCAACCTTTTCAGTAGTACAGAGTGTAGAAACCTAAACTATGACATGACACTGATTGTGATTGTATGGAATGTACATCATATTCAATATTTTACGAAAGGATATGGAGTAAATGAACATGAGACCATAACACATATGTTAACTCCAACTGTAATAATTTTGATGAGCTGTATGGCCATTTCGGAAATTAATTCCTCATCAGCAGCACTAGAACCCAAACAAAGGAAATCCATAATTTCAAAAAATGTTTAAAATGCATAAAACCAAACAAACTCCGAATAATTAGTAATATCAAATATAGCTAAGGACAAAACTACGATGGAGGGAGTTCATCAATGTTTTTTTTAGCTATAAGATTATAATTTATGAGTGTCCCCTTTTGTACGATGGCAATCGTTTTCCCGTTATTTTCAATGTATTAATTTCTTCTTGTTTTGAAATACTACTCACTAGACATAAGTACAGTAAGAATTTCGAGATAGGAACTATCGTTAATGGAAGGCAGAAACAATCGCTTCAGATACCAGTAAGAAGGAATACTGTATTTCTAAAACTACTGAAATAAATATATACCACATAAAAACAAACTATTTATGAAATTTAAGTGCATTTATAATTTTTCCTACATGACAATTCTTTTGCAAGTTTTGACCAAAAAAATTTACCTGGAGCGCTACAAATCGATTTAATATCAACCACCCTTAGCTCAACAGTGTTTAATAATTAGTGATTCCCTCTCAACGAATTGATGTATTGTTTTTTTTGTATATAAATAGATTTTTTTTTCGGAATGAACACGATTCAAAAGTCGCGTATTGAACTGCAATTCCAAAAATAATCATCCAAAACAATTCAACATTGAACACATTAGTAATAAAAATTTCACGAAAGGTAAGAACAGAGATGAACATTAGAGACAAACATACAGATGCACAACACGGACCCAATTCAAACCATAAATGTGTTTTCTCTATCTTTCCTACCCAAACACAGGCAAAATTTTTTTT
>MJUU01039193.1:19228-37783 GCA_002080025.1 Modiolus philippinarum
TTTTTTTTAACAAGCACATGCATCTCCCTTCCAGGCCCACGTAATGCAAATTGAAAGGGATTCAAACTCATATCCCTTTATTGTGTAGATATAATATTAAATATAAACAAAACGGGTTTTAATCGGTGACACTCAATATGAGAAGCAACCAATAAAATTTAAGCAAAACAGACGGGCAAAATATAAATGTTTGTTGTCAAGGAGTTCAAAGGAAAGTAATTGGACTCAGAAAGCTTTTCTCTGAAGGATGCATCATAGCAAAGTCTTTAATTCCATATTTTTATGTTCGCCTCGTACCCAAGGATTTCATTTACTCGTGGGATTATTACATGTATTAGTAGAAAAAGTAACAGTCTATAGTGACCTCTTTATCCTTCAGTCCAATTAGTTCTAAAACCTTGATTTTTGTCTGTGTGGTCTTATTTGCACTGGAGAGACAACACGCTTGATATTAAGCGCAAGCAGAGTCAAATCTATCCCAGAGGAGAATTTCCGGTCTTCACGGTGGAAACTGTGCACAACAACTTCGCAAAATTAGATACGTGAAAAATCTTTTACGTTGTCCTTAAATTTCAGCTTTCCCTTTAAAGATTTTGTACTTTCTCTTAATAAACAAATAATTAAGGAATACTTACACCAGATCTATCCCAACGAGCTATAAAATTAAAGAAACTACTAATACAACTACTTCAGTCTCGTACCTAGATCTTCTGTTGCATATTGACGAAGATGGAAGTTTGAAATCTCAGGTTTATGAAATGCGAGATGATTTTAAATTCCCAATTGCAAACTTTCCCTTAGGGTTAGGGTTATGGTAATATCGGGATTCGCGTGTGTTTAATTTTCGTTATTTTCGCGGTAGATACTAGGGTGCGAAATTTAGTCTCCGTGTAAATTTCACGACCAATTCAATTGCATTGGATAAAGTATGAAAACACGAATAATAAACAAAGCGAATATTTCATTGCCCCGTTCTACACTGAAATATCGAATAAAAGCCGACGCGAAAATAACCTAATTTGTTGTATGGTCCCGTCTCATTAAAAAGTTCTTTAAAAGATATAAGTCCCTTCTGGAAAAAAATGAAGTTTCGGTCCGAACTCTGATTCAAGATTCTTTTTTGACTTAGTACTGGGATGATCATTTCTTTTAAGTGTTCTCGACCTTTCAATATAAATTGCTGATGAGTTGATACCGAACACTACCGCAATGGAAGGGGAAGGTCGGCGTGCGATAAAAACAGGTTTAACCTACCATTCTTTTGAGTTCCTTTGCAAAGTCAAGACCATTGCGGTTGACAATTTTTCCGGATTTTAACCTGATTAGTCTTTTTGTCTCATTGACTTCGTCTCCTGACAACTCTGTTCGGTAATTTTGTTACTACCGATTATTTTCTAAGCAGCAATGTACCTACCTCTAAAGCCTATGGAGTGTACATTTAACAGATAACTAAATACCGAAGTCACTGTGAATTTACTTTCTGCATATGCGCATTTCGACAACTTATGTCTCATCAGTGCAGATAAAATCTAAACGTTTGGAAGACCATAAACTCAAAGATGCTTAAAAACTGATAGAGAACAAAAAACCAAAGTGATCTAAATTTAAATCAAAAATCAGCTAAGGACAGAGCTTTGCATGAGGGAGATACTCCTTAGTTTTCAATACAATTTACAAAATTTTAGATATTGGAAGGTTTCAAAAATAATCGGCTTTCGGGTCAGCACCGAAGTACTGACTACTGGGCTGGTGAATACCCTCGGGGACTAACAGTCCACCAGCAGTGGCATCGACCCAGTGGTAACAAATAACTAAATACCGAAGTCACTGTGAATTTACTTTCTGCATATGCGCATTTCGACAACTTATGTCTCATCAGTGCAGATAAAATCTAAACGTTTGGAAGACCATAAACTCAAAGATGTTTAAAAACTGATAGAGAACAAATAACCAAAGTGATCTAAATTTAAATCCAAAATCAGTTGATTCGTTACTGTCGAGAATGTAGTTTGTGAAGTGATCTTTTTTAACAGAGAAAAAACACTATCCCAAAAGTTCCGAAGTCAGGGATTTGTTCAGTCCAAATTGATTCCAATCCTGAGAAAATAATATGGCCGTCATCATAACATCATTGATAGATATGCCGTGTCAGTATCCCAAATGAAAGTGACATTTTCAACTAGATACCCGTATTCCCGGATTGACAATAACGATTTTGACTTTTTCCTAGATTCACTCTCTTACAATGTGACGGGTGCTGTTAATAGAACAGGGCGTGCTTACGCTTACGGAGAACCTGAAGGTACTCTCAGTTTTATGGGAGTTTACACTGCGAGTACCGGGGTTTTGAATGTTGTGTTTTTATTTCTGTATAATGTCATTGTTTCATTGTTTCCTGTGCTCTTGCTTTGGCAATGATTTTATTTTTTTTTTAATGTAGATACCACTCCTCTATTGCGGTGGTATTTTACTGCTTTTGTCTCTTGCACTGCAAAATCAAAGAATGATATGATTTCAAAATTTCATAGAGCTATAAAGTGTATTGTCGTACACGAAGTAGTACTTTCGCAGTATCAATCGTCACACAAAAAAATCAGGCGAAAATCGTAACACTCTTTCATTGTCGTTGTATATTTTACAAAGGTAGAAGTTATATTTCAATACTTTTCATCGTTATATTCCTCCTTTGAACACAGATTATTTTGGATACATCGAAATTTCATAATCATGAATAAAAACACAAACTGCAAGTGTAATTGTTTTGATGCTTGATTAAATTTGTTCCAGTTGAAGATTTTGAGCATGCCTTTATTATGCATGCAGAGTAGACAGCACCCACGAGTTCTTTATAGATAAATATAACTTTTAAATTCTATCTGTGTGACCATCTGTGTCACCTTAAATGAACGCATAAAGGGATTTCGAGCCAATATATATCAAATTTAATAACCAGCTAATAACCAGCTTTTCACAACTTTGTCGTGAAAGTAAAAGCCACATGCTCATTAATGACGTTTTTTATTCATTTTTTTTTATTTATTTATTTTTTGTATTTCTCTTTTTTTTAAGACTATGATCATTTAGAGACAGAATCGTCTATTGACAAGGATCTTTTTGACAAGAATCTAAAATATTCTCTCGTCTGTACTATGGTAAATACTGTAACAATTATTCTTAATTACTCCAATCAATTCTTCAAGTTCTTACATGTGAGATCGCTAGATTTTGACATTACAAGCATTAATTGATTGACATTCAAATCCGACTATTCAGGTGTTCGTGGTTATACCAGAAACTATGTATGATAATCAAAAAGAAATGTTAAAATCGGTAAAAATGATAAAGTCCAAAGTAAGCGTTTCCAAACTTAGTCCACTTGAAAGTGCCCACTCTCTTTGTTTGAATACCTTTACTTTTTACATTCTTTGTAATGCTTGATCTGAATTATTGATAAACGAAACATATAAATTTAAAACTAGTTCTAAGATATGTATGTAATCTTTGTTATAAGTGAACGTAAACACCTTTGAGGCATGTTATATTCAGATATGATGTTAATTTATTACTACCTATTATACAATTCAATAAAAGATTTTTAGTATTACAGTGAATTTCGAAACCGGAATACCTATATTGGGTACCAAATTATACAAAAATCCATACAGGGAAAGATACATCGCTGGATTTTCATCTTATTCAACTACTGAACTGTGTATTGAATTTATTTACATTTTCTCTACAGCAAAAACAGGCGTCAAGCATACTGTAAAATAATTTATGCCCAAGGTGAAATAAATCACGTGTGGATACTTTAAACTTCGAAGGCTTTATTGGAACATTTTAAATCCTGTTCATTTTCTAAAATACACTATCTCAAAACGAATTTTCCCACACTGTATGCCACGCTTCCTTGTGATAAACTAAAATCACAAATCAAAGGAATTATTCTAAAAGAATTGACCGATAAAAAACATGTTGTATTAAATATAAATCCACATCTTTTTTTTCAAAAACAAATTTAAAAGGAAAAGTATACTATAAACTGATAAACTGGAGTTCTCTATGTATCGTGTGCGTTTTTGTCACATGTACATTCACTCTATATCCTTTCATTTTTCCTATACGGTGTAAAAGGGTTCATTCTTTATTTACACTCAGACACATATAATACAATGTGTAACATGAGGAAAATACAATAAATAACATAAATTAAATTGACAAGAAGAGTAGATTGACAGCAAATGTAAACTAAAACATATACATTACATTAATATATATATATATACACTAATGCGTACACATAGATTATAAAAATAACAATAATGAAAATAATACTTGCGAAGTATAATATTAATCAAAAGAATACAGAACAGGAGAGCATTTTATATATCAGATTATTTTTTGTAATTTATTGACAAATAATGATATCCGCTTTAAAAGAGCACTGTTACATAATTTTAACATTCCCTTCATTTTTAATTTACTGGGATTTCTACAATAATATTCAGGTATTAAATTTTGCCGGAGATGAGACACAGTGTCATCTGTACACACAAAAAAGTAATGGAATTCATCTCCAATACCATTTCGGCACAGATGACAATATCTCTGATCTCTGGGGACGTTTTGCCAACGTCCAGTTTCAATCGGTAATTTCACATTATTAGTTCTGATTTTTGTAATGTTTGTTCGGTGAAATTCGGACATCCTTGTTAAATAATTTTCCATAGAGAATTCAGTTTTAAATATAGAATAAAATTCTCCACGCGAAGACATTTCCATATCAGAGAACCATTTTTGAATAAACTGGTCACATAATCGCTCCTTAAGTATATGTTTCAACGTACAAAATTTAATACTGGCTTGACTAGTAAATATATATCCAAAGCCAGTATTATCAAAAATAGATTTCATAAACTGAATCCATTTAAAATTACATTCTCCACTTTGTTGCAAAGAAAACATTAACCTATATAAGGTACTGCTAAGTTTAGATTCATTTTGCATTAGTCTACGCCAGAATGAAACCATTCTTAATTTTACTGAGACATCTTACGGGAATCTACCTAATTCGCCGTATACCATGAAGTTTGGGGTTGACTGTCGCAAGTTAAGAATCCTTTTGCAAAATTTCAAGTGCACTTTTTCTGTTACTTGAAGACTTTCGAAACCCCAAACCTCACAGCCATACAGCAATATTGGTTCAACTAAGGAATCAAATAATTTTAACTGTATTTCAATTGGAATGTTATTATTTCTCACTCTTTTTAAGATAGAAAAAATAGATTTTTGTGACTGTTCAACTATTTTTTTCCTAGCATCTAAAAAACTACCATTGTATTTAAATATTATTCCTAGATAAGTCATAAAATCAACAATTTCTAATCTTTCCCCATTCAATACAAATATATTATTTTGTTTGCACTTTCTTTTACTGAACACAATAACCTTTGTTTTATTTATATTAACTGACAATTTCCAAATCTGACAATAACTTTGAAAAATATCTAATGCTTTTTGCATACCCTCTGGTGTTTCCGAAAAAATAACAGTGTCATCAGCATATAATAACAAGAATAATTCAATATACATATGGATATTTTCCTGTACATTTTCTTTAATCTTTTCTAGCGGAATAGCGTCTAAATTTTTAAAGTATGTCTCCAAATCATTTAAAAAGACAGAAAAAAGGAAAGGAGATAAATTTCTCCTTGTCTAACCCCCTTCATACAAGCAAAAAAATCTGATTTTTTATCATTATGAACTACACAAGATTTAATATTGTCATACATATTATATATAATTCGAAAACACTTCCCTTTGATATCATATTCATGTAATTTTTTCCATAATCCCGTTCGCCAAACAGTATCAAAGGCTTTCCTAAAGTCAACAAAGGTACAATAGAGTTTCTTTCCATAAGAGAAGTAAATAGATATCAATGCATGCATAATAAAGATGTTATCACAGGTAGAGTATCCCTTCCTGAAACCAGACTGATTTTGTGAAATAATTTCAAACTCGTATGCTTGCTTTTCTTATTGATTATATATTTGTCCCATTTGGAGTTGATTTTTATCAATAGCAAGTAGGTATAGCATGGGCACGTATTGTGCTCCTCTACTTACAGACTTGTATTATATTCCTACAATACTGCATTTCTGCAGGATCTAGTAAAAAATCATTGAATATTCAATCTCCATTATGATTATAATGATAATATTTTTTGCATACAAAAGGCCATATTTTGCCTAATGGATCCCATCTATATACCCTTCAGAACTTGAGATAAAGGAAACAACAGAAATCACTATATCTACATCTACATCTGAACAAATAAAGGGATATGGAGTAAATGAACATGGAACAAAATCCCTATAAATACATGGCAAGATTAAGCAGATGGAACAACTCTTTTATTGTTGTTCTTCATCTTGAAGTCACCATGAGGCCTTCAACATAGAGCAAACACTCCTACCGCACAGTAAGTTCAAGACGGTTGAATCTGTCTGGAATTAGTAACAGGAATTTTAGAAGAAATGGTGGGCTAAACCTGTTACTTGTTTTATAGCGCCAAGCCCCGACTTCCATTGCAGTAGTGTCCATTAGCAACTCAACAGCAATTGCTATTGAAAATTCGTTGACAGTTTAAAGAAATGGTCATCCCCTTACTGAGAAAAAAAATCTGGAATCGTAGTTTGGACAGAGACTTCAATTTTTTTCCTCAAGGTACTGATATCTATTAAAGATTTTTTTAAATAATAAAATGAAACTGAATGATTTGAAGCCTTGCTTAATAAAGCGGTCATGGAGATAACTGTACAGAATGAGAAAGTCTGCATTATAGTTGCCATGCAACCCTCATGTAACGAATGAACTGTGGAATAAACACTGCGTAAGAAGTTTGAATAGCACTGTCCGTAATAGAAGAAATTAAAATCGTCCGCATTGTCGATATGTTTGTCCAAAAAAGAAGTCGATCTAGGGGTTAGGGTTTCGATTGTTTCCTTTATTTCTAATCCTGGATGACATATATACTTGTATATACATATTGATAGGATCAATTTATCAAATCATGCGTTTTAATAGAAAGAATACCATAAGTATATTTTTAGATGAGATTGAAAAATGTTACATCTTTTATTTTATGAGCTTTAACAAGTTTCTGAAGAAATTCAGTCTCGTAGTAGAATAAAAACATGCCTGCGAGTAGATGAGCACAATAAGTGCCCACTGATTTGTTAATTGCTGTTCCTTTCACTTAGAAAAACGGTTTTGGATTTATTGCTAGATGAGATAAAAGGGTATGTAGCAAACTGAGAGACCCAAATGCATATACGACAAAAAATGTAACAAAACTTTCTTTTAATTATAGTGTGTTCGTCAATTAGTAATTACGACAAAGCTTCACATTATAATGATTAATGAAAAGCAGTATTTCAGAACCAAATTCTATGATTGTTATTTTTTCACTTGAAATAAAAAGTTAACCTAAGATGAGAATCATTTTCCGGTTCCTGTAAGAAGGAACACCAAGATATGTTAGGGTAATGTTACAAACAGTGTCATCATAACCTTTCAAAATGACTCGGAAACAATACCACCATTACATATAAGCATGACAGCACAGTATTAAAGTTTCTTTCTTTTGCACAGTATTAAAGATTCTTTCTTTTATTGCTTCGTGTAAGAGGAAATAAAAAACAAAACTGGCATACAATGATTTTGACTTTCAAACTTAGAAATCGAAGAATATGATATGGATTGCAGTTCTTACGCCTGAATCATGAAGCCTATATCAATGAGTGAATTCTGTAAAAGGGCATTAAATTAATATCTAAGAATTATATGTGAGAAACAGCTGGATTGTGCACATCAAACACACATCAAAGGGCAAAATATATTTACCAAAAACAGGATTAATACCCATGTTTGTCATTTGTCCGTTTTTTATGGCGTTGTTGTTAGGAAATACGTAAGAAAACATCTTTTTATTACTTATTCATTAAAACAAGGAAATACGCAATAGACCAATACATGGATTTCCAAATGTTTTGATTTGAACTGAACTGATGAGACATAAGTTGTCGAAATGCGCATATACAGAACCTAAAATTCACAGTTACCTCGATATTTTGTTGTTTGTTATAATAAAGAAAAAATCAAGACAAAAACTATAATAGAAATATGATAACGTACCAGAACCGGTATGTTTGTGAAAATATGTGGAAAAACAAAGCATATTTCCAAGAAGGCATACAATTTCTGCATTTGATTATTTTTTATAAGTTCCCAATAGTAGTCTATTATTTTATAATACCATGTTTTCTTACAATCGACTTAATGAGCGCCCTTTATCTGTGAATATGATGTATCTTTCCACTGTCTTAGGACACTTGTGGATTTGTTGAGCAACGGATGACAGTGATTGTAAGAGCACTTTGCCAGTAAATTTTATGTTTTTTGACGAGTCCATATCCATGGGCTGAGCTAAACACGAATGTGGCTGATTCGACAATTAGAAATGAATCGTGGTCAAACTGGAACGTCTTGGATTAGCTGTGAAGTATGAGAAAAGCTCGTTGTTGAAGGCCTCATGGTGGCTTCAAAATGACGAACAACAATAAAGCGTTGTTCCATTCCTTGTTTCTAGCATTAATTTGCAGATACTTTTGTCATGCACATTTACTTCATATCTTTTCATCAGTTATTACAGTGATGATACAAAACATCATTGCACTATTAATAAAGAAATCCCCAAAATTTACTGTTCATCCTTTTTTCAAATGATTGCTGATATCCCATCAAAGATGATAAGAAGGAAAACATAGATTCATTTACAATAACAATACAGTAGTCAGGTTATTTGAAGTCAATAACTAGATTTTTTTCTGTCAAGGTTTGAAACTGGTATTTTGATAAAGTTAACTTACCTTGAGTAGATACCTTGTATCTTGTTCCCCATACTCCATAACTTCCATAACTATAGCTACACATATATGTACCACGATTGACTGTATTGATTACTGTTAATGTTTCCTTGTCAGTTCCGGAATACTGAATACCATCTTGTAAACGGACTGTTCCTCTGTCGTTTTCTTGATACCATTGGTATTTGTAAGATGATCCTAATGCTCTGTTCTTCAGACATTTTAACGTTGTGTTGCAACTAATATCTGTTGTAACAGTAGCTTCATCTTAAAATGAAACAAAATAATAACATACAAACAGAATAAAAGTATGCTTTACTTTCATGCTTGTTAAAAATGCAAAATAGAAATAAAAGTATTTATACAATTTTTTTTAATAATCGAAAATATTTAATTAATCCGAGTATTAGCAGAAAGTGAAACAAAAAGGCAGTTGTCCAATTTTCCAACATCAAGCATAGCTGTCCTTGAGGAGGTTCGCTCCTCATGTTTTGGGATTTCTGTCAGATTTTCGGAATTCTCTGGTTTATCCATTTAAAAGCATTATAATTTTTTGCCCATTGACCCTCTTAATTTTTCCCATAATTTCATTTTATACATCTTTATAAGCATTCTGTAAAAATTTCATAAAATTTTATTTATTCCGTCACACTCATTCGTGGTCAACCGTGCTAATGTTAATTCAGTTCAGAGTTCAGTTGCCCGCCAAATTTTCAGTCACTTATTACTCAAAAATGAGATCATCAACCTATCAATTTTTTTTCACTTTAATCATTTCTTTTATAATTTTCTAGCAAAAAATCACATTTATTTGGAATCCTATTTATTTTCGTATGGAGTAGCGAACCCCCTTAAAAATGTACTAGACATTTTAGACCTGTACTGTTTTATTTTATTTCAATATTTTCATACCTTTTCCGAGAATCTAATATCACTCTTGGTTTTATGTGGGTTTGCAATATATTTCAATTAAAATGCATATTTATACATTTTTGTTGTTATATTGTATTTTAGTTTGATGTTTTCTGTTCAGAATGTGATACTTTTGAGGAACACTTATGGTATTGTTACCGTTTCTTTCACGTTTGTCCAAGATACCAAGATACCGAAGTTACTGTAAATTAAGTTTCCGTTTTAGTTAGTTAAAAATCATTCAGATAAGCGGATGGAACAAAACACAAGTCCAGAGTTGTGTGATATTTTTAAGGTAGCACAACAGTCTTTTGAATAAAAATGGTTCCAGCAATGAATTTAGCTACACTATAAAAATTGTGCTTGGATTTTAAACATTTTCAATAACGAAATGTTTAGGAAAGTTTTGAATTTCTAAGCACAAAAACTTAAACATGTTTGATATCCATATCCTTTCATTCACCATTCATTTGTGTGCATTTAGCTTTTGGCAGGTTGCTGTGCTAAACATGTTAACATAGGATGTCCCTATTGATCCGATCACTTTTGTCATAACATTCTGCCTGCTTAAGCATGTTTAGATTTACAACATATCTAAATTGGCAAGTGTCTGCTTTTTAACAGTTGAAGACAGAGTAAAACAGTTGCGATTTGGACACGCACACAGCCATCTATAATAAATGCCAAAGCTATTTGAAACAAATTTATGTTTTGTTTTAATCTGAACTAAAGAGAAATAATTTGTCACAATAACCATATGCAAAATCTTAATTTACAGTAACATCAAGTTTTTTTTTATTTATTAGCACTGCCTCGATGCCTATGCTGGTGGGCTGTGTATCCCCGAGAAGATTCACTTACCCATCAATCAGTACTTCAGAGCTGACCCGAAACCTGGTTTTATTTCGAAATTTACAATATTAGAATTTTAGAATAAAAATACTGAAGTAATTGTTATTTTTGTTTTTTTGTTTTTTTGGTTTTTTTTTGTTTTGTTTTGTTTTTTTTTTTTTTTTGAATATGCGCATTTCGACAACTTATGTCTCTTCAGTGCAGATAAAATATGAGTAAAAGCTGATAGAGAACAAATTACCACATAAGAAAATGATCTAAATAGTAAAGCCAAAATCAGCTAAGGACAGAGCTAATTTGCGAGGTTTTACATATATTCAACTGTTCGGTTTTACTTAACACTTACCTTTCAAATTAAAAATTTTATAGAAAAAAGCTAACTAAATGAATAAACAGATAAGGGCAGGAATGTAAAGAAAATAAATATATAAGTAAATTTATAGATAAAATTAAACATGTTCAATAAATAAATCAAAGTACGAAGGTACTGAGTCAATTAACGAAGAATGAAATTAATGAGCAAATTACTTCGACCAAAGTGTGTCTTAAGGTGGATCGGTGGTATTCCGCCATTTTGTTTTCATTTTTCATGCTTTGATAGGTATTTTTCAATAAAGAAATTTACAAGCATTTTAATATTTGGACAAATCTTTACAATATTTCGCTTAAAACTCAAATAATAAGCCCATTTCTCTAAGTCTAGCGTTCATTTTAGACGAAAAATTTCAAATAGTTTTTATACTGTAAAATTCTTTGAAATGAAAATTTTAACAAGGGAGGTAATTTCAAAAAATATTTCACAAAGAAATCACTATGAATATTTGATTTTCTTAAATTATTACATAATAAGGTCCGTGACCCCCATTTTTCTTTTTGTTTTTAGAAAGTTGAATACAGGAACTATCAATATATAAAATTAATCAAAATTCTCATGGATGTAACTTGAATAATTTTTTAAAAATGATAATTTTCCGTAACATTTCAACTAAAAATTCCCTTTTTTCAATGACAGATTGTAAGCTTATATGGTCCGTGACCCCCAATTTATATTTTATTTTTTGGAAGTTCAATTTTTAAAGTTTAATCCTGCTAACTATTGAATAATTTTGATGGATTTCGCTTAGTCCCCCGAACCACCTGAAGTTTAGAGATTATCAAAATTACAATTGTGGCTTATTACTCTGTAAATAAATATTTTGAATTCATAAATGAAATCACCTTTTTCAACAAACTCTGGAACCATATTCAAGAATATGTCACGAAACTACATCGATGTGTGGGTCTCCAAATCCTAATTACAATTTTCTTTATTTTAAACGCCATAGCTAGCCCTCGAGGGTCACTTGTTTTCCTACCTTCATGACCTTATATTATTGTGATTTCAAAATTCCATACCTATTCATAAACTTTCCTCTGCAAAAGGTCACCCTTTCCATTACCTAATTAGAAACTGATTGGAAATAATGTACAGTTAAATGCACGGCAAACCAGGTCAGCTTCCTTTCTCAAATCCTATAATGATTACATAATAAACATATCGTCTTAGATGACGGACATTTATTTGTACACTGATGATCAGCAGCTGTGTAAAATGTTGGGGTCTTATCATATAATTTTAATTATATAATTATAATTATAATCGACCTTATCATATATTTATTATCATTTTATATACCATTTCTACTGTACGCCGTTATTGTTAGATGTCCTTGTTAAAATATAATACCCTTTTTCATTTTTTTTATAGAAATAAATTACAACACCACTAATTCGGAAACCAGTCGGGCACATTTAGTCCTTATAAGAGACGATATAGTGCCAATAAAGTGTTTATTTTGTTCCATTTTCAAAGTATTGGCAACTGAATCTTATTTAATTGAAAGTTTATATTGTAAGGCTTCTTTTGAGCCTAAATTTATATAATTTCGTCAAGAAATAAAAATTTTCTTGGCGTGGGTGGCGGAGGAATTTTTCTGTCAAATTCAAGCAGGAAGTACCGATCCTTGTGTTGTTAACTGCCGGGAATCAGTTCTTTCTTATATGCAAGTTAAGGGGGTTGATTTTCTCATGAGAGTTTCTTGAAAGATGCCTTTTTAAGTTGAGACACGTGTCACTTCATTTGAACTTTTAGTAATATTTCTACAATGTTTGACACATGCGCAATTTAACATGTGGGTCTATGGGAGATTGAATTAGTGGTGTTATACCTAATATTATAAACACGGAGCTCAAGACATTACCATTCATTCATGTTTAGAAAGTCATAGGTCACACATGTATCAAGTCTAATACACGTCAGCGATGAATGATTACCTCAGTAGCAAATAAGATAGAATCGGTAATATTTTTTTAATAGTAAACATGTATTCGTTGATGAAATTCATTGGTCATTACATAACAATTTTTGACCCATCGATCTACGAGGCTGATTCTACATAAATTTATGTCTTATCGGCGAATTATATTGCGGATTAATTTTATATAAAGCGTAAGAAATGCGCAATGAGGTTTTCTCCTTCTGTTGTGACTACTAAGTCAATCTCGAGCTGCGCGCGCAGCTCGTTAATTGACAAAAATGAAAACACACATAAAAATAAATAAAATATAATTGAATATAAATAAAATTCATTAGATATATAATTAAAAATATAAATAGAATAAAATAAATAAATAAAAATATAATTAAAGTACTTTAATAAAAAAATCTTTATTTTTGTTTTATGTGACCTTTTTTGTGTTGTAAAAGTCTGACCAGTGTTGAGTAAACGCCGATCAGTCGTTTTTCTACATCTGCAATGAAGAAACATACATTGTCAAAATGGCCATATGCAGAATCTAAATTTACAGTAACGTCGGTATTTTGTTATTTGATAGAGTTAGCAAACGGCCCATATATAACACCAGATCAAGTTAATTCGAATTTACTGTTCCAAAAATCAGACGAATTCACTCTACATAACTCTTTTTTTACTGATTTAACTGATTGGAATGCGTTTGCAAACTCAGTTTTAGTCTGTTAAAGCGCACTTTTAAAATTGACTACCTAAAACGCGCCAATTAAAGTACATCTTACAATTTATAGCAATTTGAAAGAATGTCATGTCTATTTGAACCAATTTCATATACAACGTATATCGAACATATTTAAGATTTTATAATACAAGGATCCCCTTGGAATTAAGATTACATAGGTTATCCTTGGAATGGTAGCAGTTACTTTGAGTGTCTTTAGCTAACTAGGCATATTTTATAATTGTTATTATTTCTTTTATATAGTTTTAACTCGCATTGGTAATTATCATATCATTATAATACCAATTTAACTTTTACTTCACTTTGGTAGAACACTTTCCCTAACATGTTCAGATATTCAACATGTTTAATACTTAGGTAATGGTGTGACTATGAGAGGTTTTAAGAATAGCAAACGGAACCTTCGGTTGTTTGTAATTTTTTTTCTTTTTGTGATTTTGAAAGAAAACGAAAATTTCGTGATAGTCAGTGCCAAAGCCTGTATCATTTACACTGAAGAGACAAAAGTTGTCGATATGTGCATATTAAGTAACTACATTCACAGTAACTTCAGTATTTTGTTATTAATTACCACTGGGTCGAGACCTCTGCTGGTGGACTGTTAGTTCCCGTTGGTATTCATCAATTAACCCATTATCCAGTACTTCGGTGCTGGCATGAGAACCAATTCTATTTAAAAACTTGCAATATATAAATTTTAGAAAATCATGGTAAAAACTAAGGAGTATCTCCCACTCTGTCCGTAGAGGATTTGGCTTTCCTTGTTAGATCCTATTGGTAATTTGTTCTCTATCAGCTTTTACACAAATTTCGGTTGATGGATTTCCAAGTGTTTTGGCTTTATCTGCACTGAAGAGACATATTGTCGAAATGCGGATATGCAGAAATCAAATTCACACTTACTTCAGTATTTTCTATTTATAAAGTATACGTTGTTTTGAAAACAATTTCGCTTTTAGTCCAGCGGCGATATAAGTCGCTTAATTAAAGAGTTTAATGTACCTGTTACAGGGCAAATTGGAATCTAGGAGGATTAGGAATCCTCCTAAGGCAAATTGGAATTCTGATTTCTCCTAGGACAAATTGGAATTCTGATTTCCCCTGGATTTAATTCAGTGTAAATTGAAATTCCGATTTCTACTAGGACAAATTGAGATATCCGGATTTGCCCTAGGATCCTACAGACTTATCCTTTAAAAATGTGATGAACAACATCTCAATTTAATATACTGTGGAAGTACCGGTACTTTTGTTTTCATATATATCACTATTTCGTGGGCACTTAAATTCGTGGCTTTGAATTCAATGCGTTAAAACTCTGTGGAAAAAATGCATTTCGTTGGAAACTTAATTCCTTGGTTTAAGCGAACCACCAAAATTGAAACCATACGAACAATAATACTTTCACAGTGTAAGTAGATTTGACTTGGATGTCACTGTAAGTATCAAAATCTATATAGTTGATCGGTCAAATGGGATGACCATTTGATTTTCAGGGGATGGGGTTGGGCTATTTTCTCTGGAAAAAATTATTAATTTTCACTTCATGTCACATCAAATTATTTATTTATATTTGCAAAAAAGAAAAATATTCTACAACTCAAATTCAAAGATGTCCATATCCTTGAAACGGCCATTTTCTGCTACCAATGTGTGATTCATGACGGGATTAAAATGTCATACCGTGATTTTTACAGTTAACCGTCAAAAGAGTACCTACATTTACACCCTCAAAATTACTTGTTCCACAAAATGTCACAAGGACAATTTGAAGAATTGTTGCAGTATTAGGTTTGAGTTAAAGAAAAATGTAAATATGTTGCACTTGTAACTGTTTTGCTCTGCCAATACTGATTTAGTTTTTAATTAGTTATTATTATATTTTATTGTTCGTTTATCTTAATTTAGCCCAAAAAAAGAATCTTTACTTGTATTAGAAAGAATCTTAATTGGTTTTAAACAATACATGTAGTAGGATCCAGAATCCTCCTAGCAATAATGTCTAGTATGATTCTGGATCGTCCTAGAAAATCAGAAGGATCCAGAATCCTCCTAGGGCAAATCTGGATATCTCAATTTGTCCTAGTAGATATTGGAATTCCAATTTACACTGGATTAAAAACAGGGCAAATCAGAATTCCAATTTGTCCTAGGATAAATCAGAATTCCAATTTGCCCTAGGAGGATTCCGGATCCTTCTGGATTCCAATTTGCCCTGTAACATACCCATCGACTACACGGAAAACACGCTTTTAAACGAACGGTAATACATTTAACTTTCATAAAAATCATGCCGTAAGAAAATCGTATGGTCACATTGCCTCGAAAAATCCATTTTTTCCGAATAATTGCGTATTTTGCAGAAAGTTGATTAATGGAAATATATTCACTATTTCTAAAGATCTATCCAGTAATTACCAATTTATGTTGTCTTATTCTAAGAACAAGACATTAAAGAAAACATTTAGAAAAGAAAATGATATTAATTAACTTTCATGCAATTGTTTTGATATTTTTAAATTCAATAAGTACACTAAATTTCCTAATTGACGACTTTCAAATACTATATTTAGAATTACACAGGTATAACTACACGAAATGTCGAGTAAAACTATTCTTTTATATTTCAATAACATGACACTTTTACCCCTTTTGCATACATTTGCATACATTTTCAAATAGTACATGTTTTGTAGAGATTCCAGTTTGGTGAGACTCCCTCCGTGTGAACAAACGTTTAAACAACATGTAGGTAGATCTTCTTTTCAAACAAAAGTATGGATGAATGCACACATTGCTAAACCGACGGTTGGGTCACCTCTAAATTATGGTTGGAAAGATGGAAAGTTTGGGCTTGAACCAGTTCTTTTCGACGGGCAAATGTCTTCGGACTTTCTGCAGGATTTAGTGTGAATATAACCCGGAAATATTTGGACATTTTGGATTTTAAGTTAAATTAAGTGTTTTCATTAAATATTCTCTTTGGACATTTCATATGATACGTTTTAGACATAATTCTTAGTGCTAATGTGACAAGTGAGTTAATCTATTTATTCTTTCCTTTATTCTTTCGTTTTCAATTATTCTCTCATTTATTTCTATTGTTCAAAATATGTTTGTCGCGTTGAAAGCCGGATGGAGTTATTTAATATCTTTGGACACTAATCTGTTTACATAACAACTGTTTTAATTATCTATATATTATTGTTATTTTGTATTGTTAGACAGTTTCGATCTTGGGTCTGGAAGTGTCCAGATACCGCAAAATAAAGTATATAATTTGGAGTACCGTATTATTTCATATAGCCGGAATTTTACCCGGTTATATGTACATGCAAGGGACGATATGTATGCAAAGTGGGTTGTGTATGCTTTGAGCAGAATGTATCCTGTACGGAATTATGTCCTTGTCAAGGCTTAGATTTGTGTCACAATATAAATACACATATATCATATGTTGACGAGAACGAGTCTTCATAGGTACACAGAACCAAAAATATCATTACCACCGGCTCTTTTCTTACAAATGTTACTTACAGTGCATTATATCGCATGTCCACATGGAAATGAGTGCTGTATTTTTGTATGGAACAAAAAAGTGTCATTAGATATGCTACACCCAAATATGTGCAAAAAAATTGTGACGTTGTGGCGTCGACTGACGTTATAGGTAACACCTCACTCATCTAACATGTAATACTGTGCGTTTTCTAAAAAGTATTTACATATATATACACATATTTGGTAAATGTCATGAAAATTGCACAATTTTTCGTATAAAGCTGAAATGGAAAAAAATCTTGTTCTTGACCTTTGACCCCAGATAAGCCAAATCGTGAGCACTTCCAACTTTTACGGCATCCTTTTTCTAATAGTATAGATGTTCCTCTTTCAAATGATATCTAATATAGCCATGTAGCTCTTGGGTACATTAAATTTTATTTTTCACGGTCCTACCGCTGGACTATTTTTTTAAGAATATTTATTTTGATACACGGTCCATATGATAGACACCCTTACACGATAAACACGCTATACGGGATTGGAACAAAATGAAGCTTTTGTATTTTGTAAATCGTTTCAAAAATATTCAGGTTTGGTATCATCATGAAATGTTTTATTAACAGATCTATTTTGGATATGAACAAATAACAAAATACCGAAGTTGTTGTGAATTTAGTTTCTGCATATGCACATTTCGACAACTTATGTGTCTTCAGTGCAGATCAAACCGAATCATTCGGGAATCCAAACTGTTGAAAAATATATCACCAACACAATTGTCACCATAATTGTTATAAATCTAGTGTAAATTGTAATAATAATTGTTATAAAAGTAGCCTAAACTAACGATTACTAATCTTTCCATAAAACACCACCACTCTTTACGTAACTGCCGCCATCACGGAATAGTCAAATGATACCAATAGCACAGTCGGTATAGTTGCATCTTTAAACAAGAAAATCTATTACTGAAAATTCTCACCAATTTTCCACACTATTACCATCAGAACAAGCCTAAACACTACGACTTACAATCACATCACCACAATCAACCACAACTCTCTAAACCACAATAGCATATCAACCCACCTTCTCCACCAACACCAAGTTTAAAATACGAGCAGTCGTGAGTAATTCATGAGCAGCTCGTGAACATAAACATAAATGTCCCCAAAGTCACGTTCAGCAGGCAATATCCTAATGAGTTAACTCCTCTGCAATAGCTGCAGATGTGTTGTTAAGGGCCAATCATTGCTCATGTTAAAAAATACCAAAATTCCTAAGTTGTAATATTAACGGTTTACCTATGAAAATGAAGAGGAGT
>MJUU01039196.1:0-12038 GCA_002080025.1 Modiolus philippinarum
TTATTCAGTTGCATTTGCAACAAAAAAATTATTCTTCGAATCAAAATTTAATTATTTATTTTCATGACAAGTGGGATAAAATCACTTAAGAGCATCATAAGTTACTTTATGGTACAATGAAGTTTAGTTGTTTTTTTTTTGTTCTAGATCACTAAACATTATTTAGGTTTTAATAATTTTGTCATATACATTCATAGTTTTATAATTAGCAGAAGCCTAAGAGTTTGGTTCAAGTATTTATTTATCTAACTTTGCCTATGTTTATCTTTGAATGGAAATTTTTTAGTAATATAAGATTCACCAGATGACATCAACTAAGAAGCACATGCTCTCAGCCTCTTTTCCATTTGGCAGCCATTGGAGTTGGAAGTAGAAAATTTCACAGGGAGTTTTGCCAAAAAATTATTTTAATCTATTTAATTGTTTATTCGGTTAAATTTAAGGTAGGACAAGGTATCTTTGTAATGCAGTTAAATACACTAATTCTTGGGCACTCTATATGTAGAAGGCTACAGGAACATTTAAAGAGAAAAATGGATACCAGACTACAATTAAATCTGAATACTTCGAATATTACAAATATAACATGGTACGGAATTGGAGGGTGTTCAATTGATCGACTAATTAAAAATGATATCGATTTCATAAAGGATTTGAAGCCCGATTGCGTAATTTTACTAGTCGGGGGAAATGATATAATGGTGCTCGGAATCATCGGCAGAAGAGGTGGCATTTAAATTGTTGACTTTCTGCACACTACTGGTAAGCAAATGTCACATTCGTCGAGTAACTGTATGCCCCCTCTTCCAGAGGTTCCCAAAACACGATAATGCGTTTCGAAAAAGGGGCGTCATTGACTTGAAACGGAAAAAAAGAGGACCAAGATTACAAGACAATGTATTTCAGTAAAGCGGCTGAGGTAAATGCAATTTTGCAATACAGACATCTGTCATTCTCGGATCACAATGGCAGATTCATACACAGTATATAGCAACAAAGTCGATGGATCTATACTAAATATTGTTTAGTTTCTGCAAATGACCATTACGACAACTTATGTCTCTTCAAAATATAATATCTGTGCCCTGGTGTGTTTAGCTTGCTTTTTATTTATACTAACATTCATTAAAATATTTTATCATGTTTTGAAAAATTAATGTTAGGATCAATTTGGTACTTATAAGGTTATTAGTTTCTTTCGACTTCTAACAAAAAGGTAACAATGTAATTTAATGATGCTCATTTTGAAAATGACATATCTAGCACAAACTGGTGTCCTTGGATGTTTTTACGTTTACCGTCTCCTATAAGTAAATGAGTGGAATAACAAAATACTGAAGTTACTGTTAATTTATTTTCTGCATATACACATTCGATAACTTAGTCTCATAAGTGCAAATCAAAACAAAACATTTGGAAGTCCATTAACCGAAAAACGTGTAAAAAACTGACAGAGAGGATATAAATAGAATAGCCAAAATTCAGCTAAGGACAGCTATGCATGAGGGAGAAACTCCTTAGTTTTAAACAAAATTTTGTAGAATTTAGATATTGGAAGTTTGTTTCTATAAAGTGGGTTTTCTGGTTAGCACCGAAGTGCTGACTACTGGGTTGGTAAATACCCTTTTGGACTAACAGTCCACCAACAGAGGCATCGGCCCAGTGGTAAAAAAAACAAATTACCGAAGTTACTATGAATTTATTTTCTGCATATGCGCATTTCGATAACTTATGTCTCATTGATGCAGATCAAACCAAAACATTTGGAAGTCCATTAACCGAAAAACGGGTGAAAACTGACAGAGAACATATAACCAAACGGATATAAGAGAAAAGCCAAAATTCAGCCAAGGACAGAGCTATGCATGAGGGAGATACTCCTTTGTTTTAAACAAAATTTTGTAAGATTTAGATATTGCAAGTTTCAATAAAGTCGGTTTCTAGGTCAGCACCGAAGTACTGACTACTGACTAATAGTCCTACAGCAGAGGCATCGGCCCAGTGGTAATAAATAACAAAATACCGAAGTTACTGTTAATTTATTTTCTGCATATGAGTATTTCGACAACTTATGTCTCATCAGTGCAGATCAAACCAAAACATTATGAAGTCCATTAACGGAAACATGTGTAAAAACTGACAGAGAGCAAATAACCAAAAGGATATAAATAGAATAGCCAAAATTCAGCTAAGGAGAGAGCTATTGCATGAGGGAGATACTCCTTAGCTTTAAACATTTTTTTTTTAATTTTGATATTGCAAGTTTCAATAAAGTCGGGCTTCGGGCCAGCACTGAAGGAAAGTACATTTACATGTTCTTTGTTTATCCTTTCCCAAATTTTCGTTTCATAATAGGGTAAAACCATGCTATCAGATTCTTTGAAAAAAAGTCCCATGAACAGCTTTATCATTTATTTAGGATATAAAGAGTTTTTCTTACAACGACCTATTATCTTTAAAAGTGTCTGACAGTGTTATTTTTATTACAATTTATGCGTGCATTTTGTATTTTCGCACCATGACTAACTAGTTTGTTCAATCTCCGAGGACAATAATGTAAACCCAAATGGTCGATGCTGATGGACTGTAGGTCCCCGAGTACCAACACAGTAGTGCAGTACTTCGGTGCTGGCCATAAAACTGATTTTATTTGGAAGCCCACAATATCTTAATAAGAAAATTTTGTTTTAGAGTATAGAGCATCTCCCTCATGCAAAGCTCTGTCTTTAGCTGATTTTTGCTTTAAGTTTAGATCCTTTTAATTGTTTGTTCTCTATCAGCTTATATCAGTTGAACCAGAAGACTAGGTTCTTAGAGATAGTCGGCAGATGGCTGTTTCGAAAACTATGATTATATATATAATTAATTCAAAACATTTGGAGTTTCATAAACCAAAATATACAAACAATATGGGTACCCATAAACCGGTTTATCCCTACCGCTAGCTCTTGCTAGTGCCGGTACCAAGTCCGGCTATCCCGAGTTCCTATCGTTGTCCATGTTTGTTTTTTGTCATTTTATTGTTTTTCCCGTGCGGTTCCCTGGTGGATTGTGGCATGTGATTGTGGTTTACGGCCATTGTAGGTGTTTCCTGTTATCTTTCTTATATTAAACGTTACCAAATCCAATAAGCTAAATAAGATTAATGTCATTGTTTCTTTGGACTATTTTTTTTTGGACTTACGGTAGTACGCATTCATTTCGCTTTGCCTGTACATATATAAAAGTCATTGCGCCGAAAACGGACCTATCACAAAATATCGGAGTTACTGTTAATTCATTCTCTACATATGCGCATTTCGACAACTTATGTCTCATCAGTGCAGGAATTAATTTCCGAAATGGCCATACAGCTCATTAAAATTATTGCAGTTGGAGTAAACATATGTGTTATGGTCTCATGTTCATTTACTCCATATCCTTTCGTAAAATAGATAAAACCAAAACATATAGAAGGACTCGTAATTTTTTTTCATGTTCCTAGGCAGGTTCTATCTTTTGGTTCAAATTTCCGAATTTTGCTATTTTGGAGGATCAGTATCTTTAAGACGCCTTTGGATACATTTTTTGGGGTGGGAAATTGTGTGATTATTCAACGGTTGTAAAATGTTTTGTTGGTATAGGTATTGAAGAAATAAATATTACCATGGATATATTTGGGGGATATTTTCTTCTTGGATATTTTTGTGATAATTCTTTTATTTCAACTATTTTAGAGTCATTTTGGGAAAGTACTATTTCTAGAATTTCATTTCACCTTAAACCAGCCTATTCCTTGGACAGATGATAATGGGGAGTATCCGTCTAGGATCAATAATAATGCCTTTCCCTTTTGATTTGATAAAATTAACATTACTTTTTAAAGGAAAATAATAATCGAGGCGATAAGCCTTTTGCAGGAAAATACCGACCAAAAACTGTTATATATAATATTCTTTGTGGACACAGATGATTTGTCTTTGCTCATAATGCTAGTGAATATCATATTAAGGGTAGGAGAGGTGCCCTGTTAAGTTTTCTCCTTCAGTGATTTTATGAAAATTTCGAGTTTCGCTCATTAATAATCAAAAACGAAGCACGACTTAACATAGAAAAATAAGTCGGTCCATGAGGCAAAAATTTAACACCAATTGATCAAAGATTTTTTTTTTTTTTTATCAAAGATTACTATTGGCATGGCTGGACATTTTTCTTTATGCTCGATAAATTAAAGTTTTGTGTAAACATTAATACTTGACTGATCTATATTTTTGGATGAATCGATGAGGTTATGTACATTTCGTACAAACAGAGATGTAATTCACGTAATTCATATTGAATGCAAAATCTGATAATTGAATAAGCAATTCATTTTTTATTTGTTTTAAGTAATCAGGACCTAATTTCATACAAATGATGAAATTGATTACTTATAATATTTCATAGTTTATAAACATGATAAAAATATTGTAAATAATAAATTCTACAAGTCATTGACTATAGTATTGAGGAACATTAATTCACGCGTCATTAAACCCCATGTAATAATAATTCACAGAGTTGTAATGTCATCTTCGTGCACCAATACCTTTTGCAACAAGGAAAAACAGAACAGAAAATAGTTTATATAATCGTTTTTAAACGAGGCACCATTGGAGATGAACCAAGATATTTCTGCATTCAGAACCAAGACATCAATCACAATCTAAATGTATCGCAAAACCGACGTACATTTCTTCAATTTTGTCTGGTCATGTTCATGGTGTTGAATTTTTTTCTCCATTTATTTTTCCTATCCATAAGTGTAAGATGTTGATTAATTATTTTACCAGTAACTCTATGACAATGATTACCATATTTGTTCAATATATGAACGTATATTATACCTTTACTGGTGGAAATGGGGTCTTAGTGGTACCATTTGTAAGTCTCGATGGCACCATTTTAGGTCCGAAGGTATCATCAGAAAAGAAGATACATTCTGGATAACAGCATAAAGTTCATTCTGCTTAATTATATTGCCATTTTAACCATTTCATACCAGGGAGTATTACTATCATTTATGGCTCGCATCGATTCTTAAGACTTCAGTCAAAGTAAGTTTACCGTCTATTACCTTTATATATAAAGGATTTTTTATGAAGTACGCACTTAAAATGTCAGGCACTTAGCTAGGGTCCTAATGACGTGGAGGCACAAAAATGGCAAGTGATCTGAGGTTCCCTGAGAACTCATTAAGTCAGGGGCAAGCACCCTGAAAGGAGACCAGGGAGCATAGCCATGTCTCCTCGAAAGATCCACACATATAGGGGATACGAGCATTAAGATTCATCGGATTTTTGTAATTATTTCTTTTTTTTTTCAATTTTCTGATGCTGAAGTATGGCATTTGTATTTTGGAACATAATTAATGAAAACAATATTCTTTCCTAGCTCACCTAACTCAAAGGTCAGTGTGAGCCATTGGCATCACTTGGCGTCAGTCCTCCGTACTTCGTCTGTCTGTCTGTT
Organism: Modiolus philippinarum; assembly: GCA_002080025.1. Classification (NCBI taxonomy): domain Eukaryota; kingdom Metazoa; phylum Mollusca; class Bivalvia; order Mytilida; family Modiolidae; genus Modiolus; species Modiolus philippinarum. The sequence continues at coordinate 5,491 of MJUU01039196.1, forward strand.
ACATTTTCACATTTTCATCAACTCCTCATCTTCCGAAGCAAATCAAACCAAACTTTACAGAGATGTTGTATGGTAGGTTCTTTGCAATAATTGCCCATTTTGTTCCGATTCGAAAAAACTTAGTTAAACATTAGACTCTGTGGGAAAACATCTAATTCATAATGATATTGGGAAGGATCTTTTACAAAGATTGCTCATTTTGTTCCGATTTGACAACAACTTGGCCTTCAGCGCAGAACATAGACAAAAAATCTGTTATTAAGCACTTTGTCAGGTGAGCAATACAGGCTCAGTCTCTTGTTTGGTAGATAAACACACGAGATGGGTATCCTTCAAATTTTTGTATCTATGTTGCCATAGAAAGTATAACGGAACAGAATTGTCCATCTCAAAATGTTGATGCGATGGTAATGCCAGATGGTAATACAAATATCAAATAAACAACATGATGCAAATAGGAGAAACCGGTTAACCTCTAAGTGATTGCTTTTTTAGAGATAGCCAACTTACTATGTCAACCATCTAGAACTTATATATATTAGATTGTTCCATCTTCGGCAGTTTTATTGCTTAACATTGGGCTTTGCATTGACCAAAATACTGTTACTGAAATATAATAATGAACAAATAAAGGATTATGTACATGGGACAATATACCTGTAAATACATGGTAAGATCCAAAACATTGCACAACTCTTTTATTGTTGTTCTTTACCTTGATCTCTTGAAGAGGTCAACATGAAACTTTCAACTGTGAGCTAACAGTAAATTCAAGATGTCAACAAATCTAATTTTATTTCATTTTTGTAAGAATTTTGTTTCTGTTCGCAATATGGAAATATCTTCCGCTGCATGAAAACTGCTTTTACGTAATATTAGATAGATCCACATTTTTTTTCCGAAATAGAACACGCACCATTCCGCACGTGAATAAAAAATTAAACCATACATAGTTCATTAGCAAAAAAAAAAAAAAAAAAAAACCGTCTTCAAATTTATAGACGATTATCAGTAAACTACTAAACAGTGGATGTACTGAGGAGGATGTGATTATCATGCTGGAATTTTTAATTGGCAATACCGGTATATTTGTCGAATTTGTAGAACACGTTTTCCAACAGACAATCGGAATACCAATGAGGACTAATTGTGCGCCATTTCTGACAGATTTGATTTTATACTCGTTTGAAGCCAGATTCATACAAGAGCTTGTCCAGAAGAAAGAGAAAAATCTAACCAGGTCCTATAATTTCAGTTTCCGTTACATAGATGTTTTATTTTTAAACAATCCTCGATTTAGGGATTATCAACATCTCAACTACCCAAATAAACTGGACATTAAAGAAACAACTGATACACCAACATCAGCATCATACCTGGACCTTTACCTTTATATCGACAAATCGGGTCAGTTGAACCACAAACTTTATGACAAACGTGATGATTTTGACTTTTCAATTGTGAACTTCCCACTTTTGAGTAGTAATATACCAACATCTCCAGCATATGGAGTCTTCATTTCACACTCATTCGCTACTGTCGTCGTGTAATGTGTACGTCGATTTCGTCAACGGAGCAAAATTACTATCCCAAAAGCTACTTAGCCAGGGTTATGTTTAGTCACTGTTACTATTGCCACTCAAAAAGTTTTATGGTCGTCATTACGAGTTGACTGATCGTTACAATGTGTCTGTCTCACAAATGAAGATGGACATTTTTCAATAGACCCGAGATATTACTAGATTGATATTTACCGAATTTGACATTACACCGGACTTTTCACCCGCAGTGTGACGGGTGTCACATGTCAAGCAGGTCATGCTTACCCTTCCGGAGCACCTGATGACACTCCTGTTTTAAGGGGTTCACACTGTTAGTGCACTATTTTTTGTGGCGTTTGTTTTATAAACTGTTTGTTTCGTCTTCGTCATTTACGTTCTCTGTTTGTATGTAATCCTTATATTGCCATGCATTCTGGATATACGATTTTTGGCTCTTGCTTCGGTATTCATTTGGAAATTTATTGATCAGTTCAAAATATGATGTTAAGTGTTGCTACGAGAAATTTTGGATAAATGGTGTTAATACCTTAAAATACACAAAACCATGTCACTAGCTGTATTGATTTGAGAAAATAAAATATATACTAGGAATAAAAAACCTAGTATGTTGCACTGAAAGATTATATCCTAAATTGCACTGCGAACAGCGGTGTTATACTATTGGGACCATAATACTGTACAAACCAGTTAACTTATGTATTTGCGTAAACATAGGTGAATGGATTGAAATATTCTTCTTAAAAGGTCAATGAGTAACTGGTCAGGAATATTGATGATGTGAACAGTTTTGTTCCCCGATTTAAAAGACTATGTAAAAATTACCAGATGTGGAAAGTCCGTAGTTCCTAGCTTTAAAAAACAATATAAGATTGAATAAAAAGGATAACAGGAAACACTTACAATGGCTGAAAAGAACAGTTACACGCTACAATCTTCAAACGAACTGCACAAAACAAAAACAAACAAAAAGAAACCGTAAACATCTCGAGTATTGCCAGGGATATCGCTGTTGCAAATGTGTGCCTTCTGCTTAAAACCCCATAAGGAGTGACCTGTTGAGCAACAAGTAACATCAGTTCAGTTTTAGCGGTCAGCACTCTTTGACCCATCTTTGTAAATTACGTTTTGTAATATTCTTTTATTTTTCAAGATAGTGGTCATAGAGATAGTAATCTACCTGTATTGGGTTTTATTCGTATGTTTTTATTCTAAAAACCTTGATTAATAAATATATCCACAAAGAGAAGAAGAATATAGGCCTGTTTTATAGACTTAAGAAAAGCGTTCGATTCAGTATGGCGTTCAGCTTTATTATATAAATTAGCTTAGACTGGGATAGGGGAAAAACTGTTTAATGTTATAAAGAACAATATCAAGATACAAAATCTGCTATTAAATCTCTGACTATTTCAATATTGATAGAGGAGTCAAACAAGGGTATATACAATGAGCTCTACACTATTTAATATATTTATTAATGATATAACAGAGATCTTTGAGACAGAAAATTCAGATCTAGTTAAAATAATGACTTCAAGTTTAGGGTGTCTTCTTTTTGCTGATGATATTTTAATATTATCAGAAACTAAAGAAGAACTTCAATATAGTGTAGATAAGTTAGAAAGATAATGTGAACACTGGGAACTCTCTCTGAATGTTAATAAAACAAAAACTATGGTTATAAAAAATTGGAATACAAAGACTGAACCTCCTTTTGTCAAGTATAAAAATGTTGATATTATGAATACGTCTGAACAAAGTTTTCTTTGTATACTACTAAAAAGTAATGGTAATCTTACTTCAAGTACAACAAACCTTGTCAATAAGGCAAGAAAAGTTTTATTTTCACTAAAATCCTATATGAATTCTTTGAATAATGTTCCTATAAATGTAGCATGCAATCTGTTTGACTCCTTGATTAAACCAATTATGATATATAATTCGGAAATAACATATTTAGATACATATCTACCTTATTGTAGAGCTAAAAAAAGAGCTGAAAACTCAGACCGTCAGGTTGATTCTTTGGATTTTATTGATAAATCGCCAATAGAGAAATTACATCTTCAGTTTTGCAAATATATATAAGGTATAAGTAAAAAAGCATCCAATTAAGCATGTAGAACTAAACTAGGAAGACTTCCAATAGAGACTGATATAAAATGTCACTCTTTATTGTATTTTAAAAAGACTTTTTTCTAATAATATAAATCCTATTTTAAAGGAATCTTTTGAATTATCTCAAAATTTAGACAATTCTGGAATATATACATGGTATTTTTATGCTAAAGATATAATGACAGAAACAGGTTTAGTTGTTGAAAATTCAAGCGAAACAAATATAAATAAAAAATACACAAATGAAAATGAAAAAAAAAAACAAAGATTAAAAATGAATTAAAATCTTATTATGATAATATTTATTTAAATAAAATTCAGAAACTTGAAGATAAAAATAAACTGAAATTATATAAAGATATAAAACAGTCTATTGCCAAAGATTATTACCTGTCGTGTTGGAGATTTGATTATCGAATATTATTACAAAATTTAGGGTAAGTGCTCACAATCTCTTAATTGAAAAGGGCAGATATTTGAAGATTCCTAGAGAAGAAAGATTATGTAAAAATTGTAATGTAATAGAAGATGAAACACACTTTATATTAAATTGTAACATTAATAGAACTCTAAACAACGGCAGTAGAATGCCGAAGGAACAAAGCAGAATATTACACAAATCAAAGTCCAGAGACTAAGGATATCTAAGTATAGATTTTATCAGCTTTTAAATAATAATGTCATTTTTTGTGAATTAAATGAAAATGAAAAATTAGTGTACATCCTCAACCCATCCACCTTAGAGCTTGTGAATAATTTAGATTCCTTTTTGGAAAAGTCATTAGAACTGAGGGCAGGGGAATCATAATAATCATTTGCTCTTTATTTATATATCCTTGGTACTGGATTTGGCTTCTTAATTCGATATTTTTGGAAATGAGTACTTCTTTTTGGACTACTTTCGGATTATGGCTTTCCATATTATTTGATTTTAATGCTGCTGATGAGAGGTTAATCCTTGAAACACGTGTACAGCATAACGAAATTATCTATTTTTATGCAACTTCGGTATTTTTTGTATATTGCTCTTTGTTTATATTATATTGTCACATACATTATTTTGTATATATGGCAAATAAAGTTCTTGTATTCTTGTATTATACTACGGGGAAACGGGATAGAGAGAGGGGATGTTGGGGAACCAATAAACCGATTTAACCCTACCGCTAGCTTTTGCTAGTGCCTGTACCAGGTCCGGTTATCCCGAGTTCCTCTCGTTATTTTTTTCAAGTGCATTTCCCTTGTAGGTTGTGGCTTGTGATGGTAAATTTTGGCTATTGTAGGTGTTTACTGTTATCTTGACTTTATAATTACAAGTTAATTATAGATGTGAATAGCCAACAGATATATGTGCAGGTCACCTCTTTAAATTTAAGGGGGTAGACCTGGGGTAGGAGGAGATAACTCTGGTTTTCACTTTTTAAATACTTACACGAACAAATAGAATCATTACAATAGGTATTATCAAAACTTTAAAATTGTAAAAAAATTTCCATACAGCAAACAAATATTAAATTTGTCATGAAAACAGTTACTCACCATCCAGTTATTTATAATGAATGCATTTAATTCTACAGTTTTGCAATAGTGTCCAAAGATAATGAAAATATATAAAAGTCGGATTTTTTCCAAGGGAGGTAATTTAAAGCACGGGTTCAGCAATTTTATTGATTTTTACCCACTTTATTCTAAATTAAGAAAAAATGGGACGGTAGAATTTTCTAAAATTTTAATATATGTTACATATACTTGTTTTCTTTCTATTCTCAGTTTTTGGTGAAAATTAAACGACATAATTTTTTACAAGAAGTGTTTAATAGTGATAAAAAAAGAGTGAAAATTTCAGCCTATACTATTCAGAACACCCATGTATTTCAGTTCAAACTAGTTAAATTTCCTATCATCAATCATGCTTACTTTGACACATGTCTAAACTACAGAATTTTACATTTGAAATAATCTTGAATCAAATACAAATTTAATTAGAGCCGATTTTTTACACCACAATCAAGTCCTGAACGGACCAAATAACACGAGGAAACAGGGTATCTTTGATGACCACTAGACATAAAATGGGACGGTAAAAATTGTTGAAAATTGCTGAAAGTCGACATGAACATGTGTACTTTCAATGCTTAAAATATTTAAGAAATTAAACGATCGGAAAATTTAAGGCCTTCCCAGGTCTACCCCCTTTATTAAAGTTAAAGAAAGATTGTTATGGTCATTGTAAGTAGTAGCCCCATCTTACAAAAGGTATTAAAGAAGAGACTTACCCGGGAATATTGTCTGCAGCAGCTTGTAATAAAGATGGCCATACATGTTGTTTGCATGACCCGGGTACAGCAGGACCACTATGATCGGCATCTACGATTAATTGAAATGAAGATGCTGATGCTATAAGAACATTTAAGATGGTGAATAAAAGGATATGGATGTCTAAAACATTCATACTTACCATCGTGTTCCTGGTCTTAACTAATTGGACCAATCATCAACCCCAATTTTCGTTTACAATTACCCAATGTTTTGTCCGTTTTCAGTTGGAAAATGGTTATTTTGTGTTGTTTAAATGGTGACATAGCCGTGCAACTTAACTTCAGTCACGAGGAAAACCTTGCATGTCTTGCAATTGTGAAATGTGAATCCTGAATGGGACGCCAACACAGCTTCGGAAAATACATGTACATTCATTATTAAAGATACATAAAAGTTAATCCCACAAAATGTAAAAATGGGCTTCAATTAATTTCTATTTATGTAGTGTGAATGAAATATAAATTGTTTTACCCTGATCTAAAAATCATGAAACATACGCTTTTCTCAACCTATACACAAGTATAAAAAAACCTCTCTTTCTCTCATAAG
>MJUU01039196.1:13209-24952 GCA_002080025.1 Modiolus philippinarum
GTGAGTCTTTTTGTGTATTTATTTTTTAGCCATTCACCACACATAGGGGGAGGGTTTGGATCCAAGAAAACGAGTTTAACCCCAACGCAATTTTTGCGCCTGTCCCAAGTCAGGAATATGTTGGTCATTGGCTTATCCTTGTCTTCTTATAAAATTTTAGTTTCTTGAGATTTGGGTTACTGGATGTGGTTTGTTTCAATTGATTTATTCACTTTTTTTTACCTTTTTGGGGCCATTTAGGGCTTGCTATATGGTGTGAGGTTCCTCACTGTGTTGAAGACCGCACGGTGACCCCTAGATGCTATGTTTTGGGTCGTTTTATGGATATGGGATGTTGTCCCCTTGACATTTACCCCATTTCCTTTCTTTTACATATCTGTAATATGCGATATGATGGAAATACCAATTTATTTCAATATTTAAACAAATTTACTCAAAACATACAACAAAGGGATATGTAGCTTATACCTCTAATTTGGTACAAATAAATCTAAACATGCAACAAAAGGAGTATTTATAGTATGTGATATCATAAAATTATGGCACTTCTACAAGACCTATAAGGGATTTAAAGGAGCAATAAAGTAATATTGAAGGAGGGTTTACCGGAGATAATATATAATATCTTGCGCCCCGTTAAACCTCGCATTGATAGAGTAAAGAAGTACCATGAATATTCTATTATTTTTGATTGACATGCCTTAAGTAGATGTTGACATCCAAAAGAGATATATTTAATATTGGTGTGGAAGGAGCATGGCCTGGACGTATTAAAATTACTGGTATACGGATACTTTAATATTTGTTCTCTAGGTGTAAAAAGGGGCATACACAACCCTGCATTTACTCCATATCCATTTTGTTTTGTTTTTTCAGATTTTGTGAATCCCACGAGACATCTTAATCCTCAGAAGAAATATGCCTTACATTCGCTGGCAAAAATATTTATTGGTTTGCAAAACTCTGTTAAACCTACTTACGTAACTGTACTTCAGAAGATCTTGCTAATTGCCATGGTATTCAAGATCAAAAACACCGGAAGAATATATGTAATCTTTAGATTTAAAGTGAATGATTTTGTATTGTTGAGAATTTTCACATTATGTCATATTGGATGATGTTGAATTGATTTGCGCTTTGATCGGATTCACAGAAAGAGAAACAAAACTAAACAGCATTTCCTAAATGTCATCATCATCATTAAAATCTCTACATTTAACTTTTAACTCAATTTAATTCACAGTCGAAAGAATTTAATTTGATGACGAATTGAATAATTCATCAATAGTATTGCTGATTAAAAATGCCAGGAGGAAGTTGATCATCTCCATCTACATGCATTTTTTTAGAAAGTAAATCATGCATCATGCATTTATCACCATATCCTTTAATTGTTTATTCATCAGCAGAGGAAATCAGCAAACACGACGGTGCACGATAAATTACAGGAATTAAAAGAAATTCATGGAAAATGTAAGAGTGTCAAAATTTGGCAGTAATGCACTTCATGCTGGAGCTAATCCATTTTAAGTAACATGCACATAAATAATTATATTTAATATCTTTTTCTTTATTTTCATTTTGTCACATTCCCTGCATATTTTCAATTCATATTTACATTATTATTTATTACAATAAAATAGTATTAAAGTAGAGAAAGTATATATAACATGCAGCAAGTCCCCTTTTAGAACCCATGTTACTGTGAGATATAAATCAAAGGTCACAGTCCCCATGTTATTGTGAGATATAATTCAAGGGTCACTGAGAGAAATTTAAGAGCTGTAGCTATTTTAAATCTGTGCTGTTAAAAAAAAGGAATCTGGTAGTTTGTTTAATTTTGTTTAATTTCATAAGGTTTAAGGCAATTTTCAGAAAAAAATTCAGCTATTTCGTGGCGGTCAGTTTTAGTTGTGAACCAGAGAGTAGTATCAGAGCTGAAAACAGTATATCGGTACTTGTCATCGTTCCCCATGGTTATATCAGCCTGCAGAACCTTTCCGCAAAAGCCATACCCGGATATATCAGTGGTTGACCTGGATATATCAAGCGATTCTCCAAAAGTTTCAAAGGAAATAACTTTTATTCAAGTTTTCACACGAAATCAAACAGATACAAATAAACATCTATTGCATTTGCTTTCTCCGATTATACATCATGATTACACAAATAGATAAATTAGACGTCAAAAAATTGTAGAAACTAGGTCGTTGAGCTTTGACGTTTTCACATTATGACGTCATAAAACCTCCCGAGGAACGAAAGAATATCGTAACAACCAAAGGTTGCTGCAACATTTAAAATCGACATTATTTCGAGTAGTTTGGTCAAAATATTCATCCAGTTGCAAAACCTTTGCCGGTGATAAAAAACTACAAAACATGTTTTTGAAGCTCAAATTGCTGAAATGGCGTGAATGATATGTTTGTCGAATTTCCCGCGCAACTTTGGGAGAATTTGAAACCTTGGTTCAATAAATACAAATTTAAAATGCAAAATATTGGATTATAAACAAGTAATCTGGCTTTTGACAGCTGATGTATTGTAAAATATCATCCCACTCGCCAGAATATGAAGCTTGGGGCAGTGCTTCATATTCTGGCTCAAGGGTTGATATTCTACGATACATATAGCTGTCAAGAGCCCGATAACATATACATAAAAACTCAGAAGTCGCTGGGAGAAATATCAGAGCTGTATAGCTGGTGTCGATACTATAGATTAAAGGCACCTGACAGTCGTAGCTGGTAAAACGTTGAAGCATATCAAATGTACCTGAGACAAACATTCGAGCAAATAGTATATCAGTAAATAGTATATCAGTGCTGTAGATCTCCCATCGAGTTAAGTGAGCTGTCAATCTCAAACGAACAATCAAAGGACGAAGGCAACATCGGAAAAGCAAAATAGATAACATGAGCACGACACAAAATAGAAAAATGGAGGCACACACATATAAAAAAATGAACAACACGGATATCAGTTTTTCAGCTAGAATATCAGTACCATGGATAAAAGATCACTAAAAGTTTTTTTCTATATTGTAGATCAAGGGTCTCTAGGTGCCACGTCAGACAGGTAGTTAGTATATCGGTATTTTGGACAGTAAAAGTAATGTCAGAGCTATAGTTAGTATATCAGATATTTCGGAGAGTACTTTCAAATCTGTACCTAGTGTATCGGTTCTGTATATATGTTCACTGAGAGTAATGCCAGACATGTATCTAGTGTATCTGCACTCAAAAGAAGCATGTCGTATTCTAAAATTTAATACAGAAATGTATCAGTTTTTGAAAACTTTGGAGTTTATCCCACGCGCATAACTCTTTTCTTCATTTCATTTTGGATATAAAACCTATTCTGCCTATCCCGTTGTTGTCCTATGTTTAACTTGTGAGTTTTTGTTTGTGATAATTTTAAAAAATGACTTTGATCTTTATCTTGGACCTACGGATTGTTTGGTTAATGCAAATCATGTACACATTAAATTTCAGTTAAAGATTTATGATTGTTCAATTTATTGAAAATCTATTTAAATGAGAAATAATTTTATTTGAAGAATCGAAACCAAGCATCCAGTGTTTTTTCTGGTGATTAGCCATTGCGCAATCATTTAATAAATAAACATGGAGTATCTATTATAGATTTTTATACATTTAGTACAAGTAAGGTATTGGTTAAACACGTGATCAAGCATATAATTATATGAATTTTTCATGAAAGTTGGATCTTCCATTGTTTAATATACATGAAATGTGAAAATTTTCTAAATAGAAAATACAGGACTAGTTATTACAAGTTTAAAAGGAGGAAACCTCACTAGAGTTGTACCATCCGGTACCTGAATCGTTTTTTTTGGGGCACCGGCTTCAGAGTTGCCGCGTGCGTCCCCAAACTGCCCTGTATATGCGGGGTACTTAGGTAATAATACGGAAATCCTGGCTGTGAACCAATGGCGCCAAACAGTGTGGATATACTCCGCACTCACTGCGGTAAAAATAGCCCTTTATATTTTCTTATGAGAGCAGACGCGCTGGGATCGAAGAGAAGGCTAAATTTCCTGCCCCTCTCCATGTCTTTCGTTGCCCCGGTTGTACCTTCAACCTTTATTTCTTCTTTTACTTATAATTTTTTTAAAGGGGGTAATAACAAAATTACCGAACAGAGTTGTCAAGAACAACCGAAGTCCATTGCAGGATAAAATCAAAACACTGGAAATCCACGATAGATAGCAAAACAATCAAAAGGATCCAAATAGAAAGCCAAACGCAGCTAAGGACAGAGCTTTGCATGAGGAAGATGCTCATTAGTTTTAAACAAATTTCTTATTTAGATTTTACAACTTTCCAAAAAATCGGTTGAATGTTGTGATCGTCTTCTATTAGTCTTTTTGTAGGGCATGGGTGACAGCGATTGTTAGAACACTTTGCTAATATTTTAGTAATGCTAGTTGGCGATCCCGCATCCATGGATCAGCGGGTAAAAAGACACTAATGTAGCGTTGCTTGATACCTAGCAATGAATTCCGCTCAAACTGGTGCTAGTGGCCGTCTTGAATGTTATGAGATATCAGTAAGGCTCATTGTTGAAGGCCTCATTGTAACTTCAAGACGAAGAATAACAATAAATCGTTGTTCCATTTCTTAGTTAAACCGTGTATTTGTAGAGACTTTGTCTCATTTGCATTTACTCAATACCCCTTTATTGTTAATTTTAGATACATGTATATGGATAGTGAAACTATCTCCTCCCATGATAAGTTTTGGCACATTATGAATGGCATAATTTTATAAAATTACAACGGGTTGTATGTAAGCTACAAATTTAGCAGGAATTTCAAAGAATACATGTACTTCAAAAAATTAACATTGTTTAATCGAAAAAACTTGGATTTCAAATTTGATTTAAGTACATGGGAGAAAATGGCAGCTTCAAGCCATAATTACAACTTTTTACATGTTTGAAAATAAAACATCGGTCATTTTAAAGTAATTTATAATGAGCTTATATCTTGAACTAATGCCGCGATTTTTCAGTTTGTTTGCCTTTTAAGTGGCAGATTGGGTCCAATACCAACACCAAAGAATTCTGTTAAAGTACTTATATTCGTGGAAATCAATTTTCGTAGTTTTTTATTAATATCACCATTTCGTGGGTTTAAATTCTATGCATAAAACTCTAGGAAAAAATGCATTTCGGTGGGAACTTAAGTTCGTGGTTTAAGCGAACCACCAAATCCACGAAACTTAGAACCCCACGATCAATATTCAACAACAGCAGAAAAAAATTAAGACAACTATGAAATTCAAAATAATAGATTAAAATAATCGAGAGAACAGGAAAATAACCGAGGATAACCGCAAACTTTTGTTCCGTGTGAAAAATGATGGAAACACACGTTTCTTCAAAAGGAACTGGAATAGATATTGAATAATTTTCAGTTTCTGTGATTATATGAAATTTTAAAGTGTACTTAAAGAACATAAAAATATGTATCTACATAATTGTCGTGTACTTGTGTTCGAAACACTTGTGTTCCCTGTAGGTTGTTTTCATAAACATCCAAAATCGCGAAAATATAAAATACTATTTTTTTTATTAAAACACCTAAACTATATCCGAGATCAAAATACCGGTATCCGAAATAAATAAAATACAAATATATTAATATTATGTATGTTCTTTTCAGTACAAAGTACATTTGTGCGACTCTAAAATTGCGTATTTCATCCTTTTACATTACTTAAGGATGTTTTCTCCCGAGCCTTCAGTCTCGTTGAAATTTCGTTCATGAATAATTCTTTAAACTTGCATTATGAGTGAATTTTTTTATTGGTGTATATTATATAATGTTATTCCCAAATCGTGTCAAACAATTAAGTACCTACAACCAGTAGTTTTCGATAAATTAAAAATTATAATTTTTGACCAAAATTGACCATTGATCTCTGTCAGATTTTAGCGTATTTTGGGGTAGGGGTAATGAAAATCATTTTTCAAGAAAAGTATACATTTTATTCATATGATTTCTTTTCTAAAGTCTTAAAGATATTATTGTCCAACTATTTAAAACAGAAAATTGTGAGTTTTGATAGTTTAGCTGATGAAAAATTTGAAAAATCTTGAAATTTTACAGATTTTACGATTTCTTAAAATTGACCCCAAAAAGCAACATTTTGGAACAAAACTTTCTTATGTCAACACGGACCTATGTTTTTTATTAGTGATATTTTTTTCAGATTAACGGTATCTAACAATCTGGAAATTTTGACAAAAAACTTGATGGTAGAAATTAATATTTTTGCCAAAAATGCCCCCAAAATGGGCCAAATTTGAGGAAATTTGCACAAGATCACCAATACTAGGGTTTTCAACTGATGATAGCACAAAAATACGTACACGAACATATTGGTTTCTCTTCAAAAATAAGTTTTTCATGGTCTTCGCATTTTAAAAATATAGGTTTCCAGAAAAACCTGAAGCAGGAAAATTTTGACCTCTCAGGAGAATTATTTGGTGTTATAGGGGAATTCTTGACTATTCTTGTGTATCCTGTGTTTGTTCCTTTGTATTCTTGGATGCTTGTATGGACCAGGTAGTCTGTAGTCATTTCGATTTATTTTTTCGTTTCACAAATTACAAGAACAGAACAATGAACAATCCTTTGATATCTGAGCAAACACTTGTTAGTATAAAACAACAACCATTGCTTACAATAATGCAATGAAACACGATTAAAAAGAAAAAACACCGGTATGAGTCAAGTAGCCATCAAACTTTCCATTCATTCCCAAATAAAACGCTTTAACACCAAAACTACAAAACAAGGTTCAACAATAGAATTATCAGTCTATCCTACCTTCAAAGGGACAAATATTATTTGCCAAATTATAGAAATTTGTGTGCAATATTCTTGCTATTCAGTTATTTGTATTTTTGCTTAAAAAGACAATTTTTTTTACCTTTTTGTCAATTTCAACATACTAGCCAAACTGCAAATTAAAAGAATTTAAAAAATGTGAAATTTGGCCGAATATAATCAGTCAATGCAAAAATGATTTAAGTTCGACTTCAAGTATAAAAAAACCTTACCTTCTTCCGTCATAATTTCTGCTCAATAGTCAAGTTAACATTATTGATGGTAATACATGAATGCCGCAGAAATTGACTTTTTGTGTCACATTTCGCTGTTAGAATTATTTTGAAATTCAATCATTCAAAAGTCAATAATGTTCCAAAGAGAGATTCCAGCTGTTAACGGTTCATTTCACTGGAATCAAAATTCAGCATGTTACAAGCAATATTGTACATAGATAGTTTACATTAATTAGTAACGACGTTGGATTGGTCTAATTCAATAAAAACTTTCAATTGGAAATGAAACTCTTTTGGTTAGGTATCAATGTAATGTTTATAGTAAACATCTGAATGGTTATGTCTAATGATTTCTGAATAGGAAACAGAAAACTGATAAGTTTTCATATGTAAATCAATCACGGCAATTGACAAAAATCAACGAAAATAATATCTTTGAAAGGTCAGAAAATGATCAGTTGTAATAAAAACGTTATCATGCTGGGGACTTTAGAAATTCTGTTGGCATAAGGCTTTCATTAGATTTCAATGAGTTTACAATGAAATTCCAAGTAAAAGAGAACAAATCAATATTAACGATTTATTAAGCAGTAAATGGACAAAACATCAATCATTATCAATTAACAATGGTCTTAGGGGATAATAACAAACAAGATATATTAAATACACGAGAATAGAAAATATATATATAGAGATAAGCAAGAGGCTTGCAAGGGCATGTATCGCTCTATGCGAATCACAACATAGGCAGACCTTATATTTGTCAATATTTTATACCGAGCGTTAGCTAGGTATAAAATGAAGACAAATGTATGGTCTGACCATGTTCTAATTCGCATAGAGCCAACTTGCAATAATCTATTTCTTAAATAAATCTCTATGTGAACGGGTGTCAATTTCAACTTTGTACTTATACCTCAAGGACCCGAAATACATACTTTAATATGTTTAAGCGGTGGCTATCTTGGATGAAGTGCAAACCCTCTGAAAAAAATTACTGTATCTAAGCCTGGTTCAGAATGGCAAAATACTCTCAGAAAAAGAATTTTTGATGCGATTTTATTGGGTATGTTCACTGCAAGCGGCAATCTTGGATGATTAAGAACTACTGGACATTCTTCAAAATGATCATCTATGAGGGAATGTGCCTAAGTTTTGTTATAAATGGTTTCGTAATTTTAGAGGGTCAAATGTTAAATCTTAGATGGCTGCGCACCTGTCAGACACAATATGTGAAGTGGAACATCAAATGACTCGTTTGGCAAAGTTTGGTTCCAGTAGTGAATATTTTCCCCTCTCCGGTGACTATCTTGGATGAGGTGCAAACCAGCCTGACAATTATTATGAATGGGACTGCTTAAGAACTAAAGTGCTTAAATTTGGTGCTAAGTGGTCCAGTAGTTTCAGAAGAGAATAACTTTTAATGAACAATGTAAACTTGAGACGGAACAAGTACGAACCTGTCGGACTAAATTTTTACAACGGTACCATCAAAGAAATATTGTTAAAAGTTTGCTTTCAATTGGGTTTGTGGTTTCAGAGGAGATTTCCCTTTAATTTCCAATATCAAAATATAGCGGTCATGTTAGATAAGGAGCGACCATTCCAGACACGATCCGGAAAAGTGACCTTCTAAGGACCAGTTTGCTCAAGTTTGGTTATGAATGGCCTAGCAGTGTCAGATGAGAAGATCTTTGAATATCTTTTAAATGAGGTTCAAAGAAAAAATAATTCCCTGCTTGTGGCCATAATGAATGGGGGCGGACTGTCGGACGCAATTGATTAAGGAGAATTCTCAAAGACATTTTTTGGTAAAGTTCTGTCGCAATTTGCCCTGTAGTTTCAGAGGAGAAAATCTTTGAATGTAGTTCCATAGGGCCAAATTTCGAGGCATGTGTCCGGCTGGCGGTCATCTTTGGTGAGATGCGATTCTTCCGGGCAGATTGTTTCAAGGGGATCATCTAAGGATCATTAAGCCTAAGTTTTGTTGTGAATGGATTAGATCTCTGGATGTGTTTTCCAGTAGATTTCGATGTAAAACTATGTCCCTCTGCGTCCATCTGAGTTAAGGTACAAGCTCTCTTGATACACTTTTAAAGAGATCCATCAAGAGATCTAATGTAACAACGTTTCGTTGCACGTGGCGTTGCGGTTTGAGAGAATATTTTTGAATGTGTCTCCATAGTGCCCAATGTTGAACCATATTCCTGGTTAGCGGCCTTGCTGGATGAGATGCAAGTCTGTCGGACTCATTTTTTCAAGAACAACAGCTAAGAGCTATTGTACCGAAGTTTTTTTATACATTACCAAGTATACGTAGTATAAGAGAAGATCTTTTGATGGTTTGTCCAAAAGGTCTAATGTTAAGCTATGATCCCCGCTGGTGACCATCTTGGGATGGCAAACCTGCCACACACAATTTTCAAAGGATCCACCCAAGGACTGCTGATGCCAAGTTTGTTTTCAATTTGCCTTGGGGTTTGAAAGGAGATCTTTGAATGCGTAATCCATACTATTCATATTTAAGCCATGTTCCTAAATAGCGACAATCTTGGACATATTCTAAAGGTCACCAAAGGACTATTGTGACCAAGTTTGGTTTCAATTGGCCATTGATTTCAGAGGAGAACATCTGTAAATGAAAAGTTTTCAACGGATGAAGGATGCAAAATGATGACAAAGGCTCACCCTGACTGTATAGCTGGGTGAGCTAATAAGTATACCCATTTTCAAAGTCCACCTGCACTCCTTCATGTTTACCAGAGCCTAACCTGTGTGCAATGACGCAACCGCCCCACTTTCAGTCTACATAACGGAATCTTGGGAAATTTAAATTTTCTTATTTCAATTGATGCATATTGTTGACTTGTGAATAAGATTTTTTAAAGAAATATATAAATTGACAAGTTATTGTATGGGCTTATAAAAGAACCCACATTCTATTGCGTTTCATGTAGCATTAGAGCTATTTCACATTCTGACGAAACTCGACGTAAACCGACCAAAGGAACCTTTCACGACGAACCAAAACCTAAATGACGAGAAGGGGACCATTAAATGAAGATATTAAGTTATTCATTTCCAATATTGTGTTTAGATTATTTCTAGGACTGTGATCAAATACATTTGTTTGTCAAGCTTATTAATTCATCATCCTTGCCTTACACATGTAATATAATGTCATTAGACATTATTCACATAGAAATCAAATCTTGTATAGTTTGTTACCGATGGAGTACACCCTCTCACTGGCAGCTCACCAAGTCGGTGAAATCACCAAACATTGTCAGTTACTAAATAATAAAAAAGATCAACGCATGGAAATTCTGTACAATAAGTAACGAAAACCAAAAAATGATCAAAACATTTTCTCTTTCAATCTCGACGTAAAACTACTATGGAGGGGTATTTCCGCCACCAGAGAAATTCTATGCTGTAAATTTTATCTTCTCTTTTTATTGTTTTCACTTTCCTTATCCATAGTTCTGCATTTTCTATATTCTATATTGTAGATTCTATAATATCAATTTAACATATTTTATATTCTTTCTTTCAATGTTCCTATTTCATCCGTACTTCTGAAGTTTTTATATTTTATATTATTGTTTCTAAAAACTCAATTTGTTATATTTTATATTCTTTCTTTAAATGTTCCCATTTCCATGCTTTGTTCATGTTTTATAGATTTCAAAGAGAAGTGTTCAAAGTTAGTATTCATTGTGCAACATTCTTTCGTTTATATTTAACTTCTGTCTTTGTATTTTCATGCAATTTTTGTTTTTATGTGCTTAAAATAAACGTGGCGGAAAAAACGCGTATGGTTGAATTATGACAACAGATGGCGTGAGTGTTTCTGTGACAGCTTTTCATCCACCAGCAGATTCGTCCACGGACGGGACATCATATATATTATTGTGTATTTCAAAGACAAATTTTAATACAATGCAACAAAATGACACTTTTAAGACGGTGAAATTAAAAAGCCTTTCCATTTAAGTGAGAGTGAAGCGTTGAAATCTTGAAGGGGATCGTCCATGATTGGAAGCGATAATAGACTTTGCTTAATACTGCTTACTTGATGCGGGAAACATTGAAAAAAACACCTTGAATCGGGAAACAGGGTTTTTTAAGAGTTAAACCTCCCACTCTCTTGTAAAACGGGAAAGTGGAGATTTTGGGAAAGGACCCCATGTGATCTCCTATATATACAGCACCAAAAGTTTTATAAGCCAGATGGAAAAAAAAACTCCCATTTTGTACAATGTTGAACGAAATTTAATAATAGAGGGGGAAGACGAGACCCACATGATTTTCGGGACTTCCGAATTTCCTTTTTTTTAACTTCGGAAAATCGGATAACTTGGGCCGGCCACGCTCTCTGAGAGCCCAAAGCTGAAGTCCGGAGCCCAGTGAGTGGGACCCGGAGCCATAGTATTGGAGCCCAGAGCAATAGTTTGGAGCTCAGAGACATAGTGTTGGAGCCCGGTGCCCTTTTGTTGGAGCCCGAAAGCCTAGTGTTGGAGCCTAGATCCCTAGTGCTGGAGCTCGGAGCCAACATAGAATGAAATATTAATATCGAGAAGGACCAATAGAAAAAATATTAATGAAGAGGTAAATAAATAAGTTAATAAAATCAGTACAAAAAGGG
>MJUU01039196.1:29924-46123 GCA_002080025.1 Modiolus philippinarum
AATCTTCGTAAAGGAGCTTCCATACATCATTCCTGTAAAGTTTGGATGAATTTGTTTTGGTGGTTTCAGAGGAGAAAATGAAAATTTGATTTTTCCAATAAGGTCCTATATCAAACCTAAATTTCCTGCTGGCAGCCACGCTTTTTGTCTTATCGGAATAAAATGAGCAAACTTTGTAAAGGACATTGAGTACATCATTCCTGTAAAGTTTGGTTGAATTTGCTCCAGTTGTTCATGAGGAGAAGATGAAAATGTGAATTTTTCCATAAGGTCTTATGTTAACCTGCGTTCCGTGATGGCGGCCATGTTTTTCAGCGGATCAGGACGAAATGAGCAATCTTTGTTAAGGCCCTTTAGTATATCATTCAGGTAAAGTTTGGTTGAATTTGCTTCAGCTGTTTCAGAGAAGATGAAAATGTGATTTTTCCCATAGGGTCCAATGTTAATCCTAAGTTCCACGCTGGCGGCCATGTTTTATGTCGGATCAAACGACATAAGCAATTTTTGTGAAGGGCCTTCCATACATTATTCCTGTAAAGTTTGGTTGAATTTGCTTCAGTAATTTCAGAGGAGAAGACGAATTTGTGAAAAGTTTAACGGACGGACGACGGACGCCAAGTGATGGCAAAAGCTCACACTGACCCTTCGGGTCAGGTGAGCTAAAAATTTGATTTCTCCATAAGGTCCAATGTTAAATTATGTTCCCTGCTGGAGGCTATGTTTTCTATTAGATTGGAGCGAAAAGTAATTTTCCCATAGGGTCCAATGTTGAACTATGTTCTGTGCTGGCCATGTTTTTTCTCTGATCGGAACAAAATGAGCGATCTTTGTTAAGGACCTTTAGTACATCATTCCTGTAAAGTTTGGCTGAATTTGCTTCAGTGGTTTCAGAGAAGATGAAAATGTGATTTTCTCATAGGGTCCAATGTTAAACCATGTTATATGCTGGCGGCCGTGTTTTTGTCGGATTGGAAGAAAATGAGCAATCTTTGTTAAGGACCTTTAGTACATTATTCTGTAAAGTTTAATTGAATTTGCTTCAGCCATTTCAGAGCAGAAGATGAAAATGTGATTTTTCCCATAGGGTCCAATGTTAAACCTAAGTTCCACGCTGGTGGCCATGTTTTTATCGGATCGGAAAGAAATGGGCAATCTTCGTAAAGAACCTTCCATACATCATTCCTGTAGTTTGGTTGAATTTGCTTCAGTGGTTTCAGAGCGGAAGATGAAAATGTGATTTTCCCATAGGGTCCAATGTTAAACCATGTTCTATGCTGGCGGTCGTGTTTTTTGTCGGATCTGAACGAAATGAGCAAACTTTGTTAAGGATATTTAGTACATTATTCCTGTAAGTTTAATTGAATTTGCTTCAGCCATGTCAGAGCAGAAGATGAAAATGTGATTTTTCCCATAGGGTCCAATGTTAAACCTAAGTTCTGCACTGGCGGCCATGTTTTGTATCGGATCGGAAAGAAATTAGCAATTTTTGTAAAGGACCTTCCATACATCATTCCTGTAAAGTTTGGCCTAATTTGCTTCAGCCGTTTCAGAGCGGAAGATGGAAATGTGATTTTCCCATAGGGTCCAATGTTAAAACATGTTACGTGCTGGCGGCCATGTTTTTTGTCAGATCTGAACGAAATGAGCGATCATTGTTAAGGACCTTTAGTATATCATTCCTGTAAAGTTTGGTTGAATTTGCTTCTGTGGTTTCAGAGCAGAAGATGAAAATGTGATTTTTTCCATAGGGTCTAATGTTAAACCCAAGTTCCGCGCTGGCGGCCATGTTTTTAGTCGGATCGGAACGAAATGAGCAATCTTTGTAAAGGACCTTCCATACATCATTCCTGTAAAGATTGGTTGAATTTGGTTCAGTAGTTTCAGAGGAGAAGATGAAAATGTGAAGTTTAACGGACGGACGGACGCAGGACGACGGACGCAAAGTGTTGGCAATAGCTCCCATTGACCCTTTGGGTCAGGTGAGCTAAAAAGTACGGGATAGAGTACCACCCCATATAACTTTCCTGAACGATACTATTACATTCCAGTTCGCTGTTCACTGAAATCTCAATGACCTGTCAATAACGAGTAATTTCGTGCATAGGGATTATTTATATCTCGAAACTAAAATGTACGAGGCGGAGAATAGCATTTCTTCCGTAAATGGATGTGTTCCGTGTAAGGCAGTCCATAGAAGACAGGGTCGCGTGAAGCTGTCTTACACGGGTAATTGTCCAATGCATCGTTGCGATTTGTTCGACGTCACAATATGTTACCACAATAAAATCCATGGATGATTTGACGTCACAATTGAGAACTCCATCAGAAATGGCAAGATTAACTTTCTTTCGGGTTTATTGTTGTATTTTACGGAAGAAATAGGTTCTTATATTCGACCAAAACTAAAGATCGGGATATCTTCCATTCGTGTGAGAAATTCTACGTCTTTTACTCTCGTTTCACTCGGGATAAGACGGAATTTCTCACACTCTTGGAAGATATCCCTCATCTTTAATGTGGTCTCGTATAAGAACCTTTTAATCTTGTTTTCTTTTTTAATGAACTTTTTTTTGCATAATTTGTTAAAGTATTTGTTTTTTCTAACGTGAAGTAATTGTTCTACAAAGGAGATATACATTTGTACCAATAAATTTAATTCAATTAAT
The DNA here is from genome assembly GCA_002080025.1 of Modiolus philippinarum. Classification (NCBI taxonomy): domain Eukaryota; kingdom Metazoa; phylum Mollusca; class Bivalvia; order Mytilida; family Modiolidae; genus Modiolus; species Modiolus philippinarum. Next base: position 32,591 of record MJUU01039196.1, read on the forward strand.
GAAATAATTCAATTAGTGAAATAATTAATAAAGGGATATGGAGTTAATGTACATGGGACAAAACCCCTATAAATACATGGTACGATTACACAAATGGAACAACGCTTTTATTGTCGTTCTTCATCTGGCCTTCAATAAAGAGCACTCCTTCCTCATAGCAAGTTCAAGAAAAGTCTTGATATTATCTTTAAAACGTCAAATTTATAAATTCAATCAACACACCCCTATATATTCCGACTTTTCTGACTACAAGGAAACTCTTAGATCAATGACATTTCCTTAGACCGTCTTGAAAAAAATACAGTGCAAGTGCAGCAAATAATATTTAGACATCGCTACCATGGATCATATAGTTTTAAATGAACTAAATTGGAATTATAAGGATTAAACATTATTTAAAAAACTTCGAAATAAGAAAAATACATTCTAACATGCATGCAATTCTGTTACATGCTCGAGTTCCTTTGGCCGGGACCTTCGACAACATTGCATAAAGCTTGGCATATGATTTACTCGTTCTAGTACATATTTCGTAACTGATGAGACTTTTCCGTCTTCCATTTTAACATTCATTAGTTTTTATCTACTTGACTTTAGAAACATGGATTTAACTTGTAGCGGCTATATATTGGTAAAAGTTTTTTGTTTTGTCTGTTTGGTAAGTTATTTTCTAATTGGGGGAGGGGGGTGGAAAGACGGTGACACATTTTATTAGAAAGCGTTGATTTCAAATTTGACACGTGTATGAAAAAAGTGGAACTTCGAATTCATGTCATCGTAAGTGTGAATCTTTATTTGATTGCCTGAGACATGCGCAGAGGAGACACCCCCCCAAAAAAAAAATATATATATATATATACAAGATATATGAAAGATCAGCGTGCAGGCTTCAACAAATAACATACGACAAGATCCATATAATACCATATAATTCTTTTTACATCTAACTTGAAATGGATATGACAAACATTGTAAAAATCTAGGGAAGAGTGCATTTACTAAAAGTTTAATATCAATAAACAGTCTACGGTTCTAAGGGGAAGTCTCAACATGAACTGATTGTATTTGTTCATCAAACTGACAAAATTATATGTATTGTTAGAAATGTTTTTGAGAATGTTTTGTAGATCTGAAACAATGATACACAGACCCCCCCCCCCCTTGTAAAATTCACAAAGTATACAACAGTTATAATTTTATTTCTTGAACTTTGTACTGTGGCATCGGACTGATACTTCTTCACATTTATTTTACAAATGGCATGACTTAATCATTTTTAGATTTAAGAAGGACAACTCGAGTAGTGTCACGTTCGTCTCTTTAAAAGTGATAAGTACACATGAAAGCGATGAATTAACGAAGTAAATATGGTTCAGAATAAAGATGTTTCATTTGCTTGGTCAACATGATTATTTAGTTAAAGAATAGCAACAATGAAGATGGAATTGTTTACATTTTAAAATTCACTTTCGCTTTTTAAATTTTCGAACAATAACTAGTCCCCATACGTTTACGTCCTCTTTCGTGAAAATGTGAAACATCTCTATAAAAATCTCTATAAAAAGGTAAGGTTACCGACGGATTATTTTCTGAAAGGAAAAAAGGGTTATTCGTGAAACTGTAAAAGGTCAATGAGCTGTAAAACATCACGTATACTCTATGTTCCCATCGACATTGATATCATATTAAATACGGAAAATATCTCTTTTGTTTCGAGTATCGATTTCATACAAAATACTTTTTTATGGTGAATGAAAGGATATGAAGTAAATGCACATGAGACAAAGTCTCTACAAATACATGGTAAAAAACAAGCAAAGGAACAACGCTTTTATTAGTGTTCTTCATCTTGAATTCACCATGGGGCCTTCAACAATGAGCTTTGCTCATACCTCATAGTAAGATCAAGACGGCCCCTAGCACCGGTTTGAGCAGAATTCTTGGCTAATTGTCGAGCAATTATGTATGTTTTAGTCAAATTACAGACAGTGCTTTGGTTTTAAATCATGCCAAAAAAAATATAAATAAATAAATTTAAAAAACAGGTTTTTTATTTTATTAACTAGTCATTGTTTTCGGTATTTTAAGACTTTATTCTTCATCATATGCATGCATGTATGTGATATAATTACTTTAGTTCGTAACGATGACTGCTTTTAGAACAAGTCCAGGCCATAGCTGTTCAGAACAGTCTCTGACCCTGACTACTGTTAAAATTGTTCTATTGCAATTCTAGAGAAGCCAAAGAATTGTTCTGTGATTCTGTGTTCACTTACTGCAGTCATCGGAACAACTCTAAATTAACGTTGTGACGGATGTTGTGACTGCGTCAAACCGTATATCGGATTACTCACATTGTGAGATTTTTATATGTCTCATGAAAAAATGATATGTATTTATATAGATCTTCAGTTCTTTTATATGACTTTTGAAATTAGCCAATCTATTCATAGAAAAGACTAGATGGTGTTATGGTAGAAATATCGAAAGTTTCTTTTAAATTGTCGCGCTCCGAACAAAGTTGGTTATTTGTTTAATTACTCGGGTCCAAAGAATCGAAAACGTCAAGTCTGTGGTCTTTCGTTTCCAGATGACCTCTGACTAATTTGTTTGTAATGGAATCTAATTAAAGTTAGATCTACCAATTGTTCCTTTCAGTCACTCAATGCAGTGACTGCAAGGAACACTTGGAAAATACATGTATAATTTTAATTAGATTGTTTGTAATGTCTTTATAACAATTTAAAATGAAAACAAAAAAAAAACCAAAAACAAAAACAAAAACCTCCCCACTCTACCCAATTCTAAATATAAGATATATTTTCAGATAAAGGTCCAGTATGAGAAACAAATACAAGTATTATGCAACAGGCACGGCTATTAAACAATGGAGATTGATAATAGAGAAGGATGTATTGGCAGAGGCCTAGCGCAGCACCAACAATATTACTGTAAAAATTACATTGACTTCTGCTTCCCATGTCCAATCATTGAAGTTTGACTATTATCTATTTGAACATATTGTAAATATGTGCATTTAAAGTTAGTTCAAGTTTTAATTGATTTTTTTACGAAATATGTCGTAACTGAATGCGGACCGTGATTTTATATGTGCTGAATATTGAACTGTGCCAAACTGAATTTTTGTTTTTATTTGCGAATGGAGAGACAAAAAAATATTTGCACGAATCTTCGAGTTCCGCTGAGTATTAAAAGGAATATTCTGCTCTTGGGTCGTCTATATATTACAATTATAAAACAGGCTGTACTGAAAACAATTAATCAGAGAAAAATCTATTAATCCATAATGGATATTTTATATATGACTTGGAAAAATGACTTTTTGTAATTGATACAGCGAAATGTTGTAACTGGTCGTGGAATCTATGTATAAAGAACAGTTAAGTTTTATTCATATTACAATTCTTTGAAAATAGAAATTTTCCGTATACCATGTACCAGAAGTAGCATTCGTGTTTTCCGGTGGATGGCAAGAACTTTTGGTGAACCTATGTCATTCATTTCTAATCGTAGCATTTTTTCTTTTCCATCCTGTGAAATATGGTAAACACTATGTCTGCCAGGACTTAGTTTAGCGACTAGAATACTATTATCTTTGAGAAATGCTATTCCGTGTATATATCCAAGGCCTTCTACACTTTTAATGAATACTTTTTTACCGCTATGAGTGAAGGAATATAACAGGCATCTCTTGCTTTCAGCAAAACATACTCGGTCAGCCGAGACGTCAACGGGTCCATCCTCACTTTGACGTATCGGTATAACAGAAATATTATCATTCTTTCCGAACAAGACTAGTCCATTTCTCTCACAGGCGACAACCAACAAGCTATCATTATATCCGTTTATACCCGAAACAACACCCGGAAGTATTATCTCATCAACTTCCTTCATTGAATTGACATCACGGATTTCTAAGCGCCGAGAGTTTGCGACTGAAATGTATAACCTTGACTTTCCTAATAAGCCTACATCATAAGGAACAAACGATAAAGGAATTTCATGGAATATTTCCCCTGGTCTCTTGAAATGTAGTAATCGTTTGTATGCCGCATCTGCCAAAATGAAACCGTCGTCTGCCAAAAACACCGCACCAGTAATATCAGGCAAATAAGTATCTAATGACGCGTTTATACTAAATTCTTGTTCGGATTTAAAACGAGTCCTATCCCATCTCGGTTGATTTTTATGTTCTAATGACGACAGAGTTTTTCTACGTTTTATGATTGGTAGAACTGGTCTAGGGGTCATTATTTCTTCTGTATCAACAAAAGCATCGGCTTCTATTCGATCAATATTTCCCATGGATGATATATTTAAAATGTTGTTGATAACATCACGTGTTTTCAATTCAACAGAGTAGTTTTTGATTGCACTGTTTATATTTTGTACATTTTGCTCTTCTTTATTTGTCATTGCAGTTGCCTGTTTTGTAGCAATCATAATTTGTAAATCAGTTCCGGACTCCATTGCTCTGGATGAATCTTCGTCAAATCTTTCCAATAATGCATTCCTATATTTATAATCCTTAATTTCTTGTTCAAGTTTCTTTGTGTAATGCGTGCATGCTTCTTCTAACTCTTCTGTCAAATCTTGTTCTAACTCAGCAAGATAACTATTAAGATTTTCTCTTAAGTTACGTATTTGAGTTCGAATTTCATTTTTCTGAATTTTCAAACTTTCGATGTTACTTTCTCTTTCATGCTCTAATGTTTTATAAACAGTTCTTATCCTGGCATTTTTTCTCTTCAAACTTTTAAATTCTGAAAGAAGTTCAGGTGCTGTTACGGATCTGTTTAATGACACCACTCCCTGACATTCTGAATGATCACCAGACTGGCATATCGTACATACACCAACTTCGTGTTCAGAACACCAGCTGACAATTTTATTTTTATCGTGTTTCTCACAATATTCTGAAACTCTCACCTCGAGGTCTTTAGTACGCATACTCATTTTAAATCTATCAAGATTTTGATAGAAGATTGTCCTAGAATCACGACATAAAGACTCTCTTGGTAGATACCAATAGTTCGTGTTTTCAAAATTACCTGAAATCATATTAAAACCAATATCACTACATCATAATAAAATTTTTTTCAAACATAAAAAGTATGCATTTACTTTTTTTTCATTTTCATATTGCAGGCAAATTCGCTATGGGTTTCTAAGCCACTTCATTAATACTGATAGTAATTTTCCGTTATTTTGAAATTCGAATCTTCTTTATCTCATTAAGTGTACAATAAATCAGGATCTTCGGTCCTCGGTCAATGTACATTTCTCATGTCAATAAATTTCTGGCGCATTGACCTCATCAATAGGCTAGCTATAATTTCATAATATAATCGAAATTCTAACACACAAGACTGCATAGATGGCCTGGTCTGAAGTTTGAGCTAGTTGAATAAAGTGGTTCGTCCATTTATTTGTAACTTGCAAAGTCGAAGCATAAGTCATTGTATGATTTCATTTGAACTAAATATCATAGAAGATTCAATAACTTATTTCTTTGTTCCTGAAACAGTAGGTCACACCCTCTCCGTTTTTTTTTATCTTTTATTATTTTTGGAAGGATAAAGCTACATTTCAAGTTTGTATCGATTAAGCAGGTACCCGTTTATTTTCAAAATTACTCAGTCTAGTAGAATTCAGGAATAGATTTTGAAAAAAAAACGTCGACTGAAAGATTACCCGATGAGAAGAACAAATAAGAACGTGTGTTGATAATATTCAATGTAATACATGTATTGTTTTTGAAAGGACAGAATAAAAGGTAAAAAATTAAGGTGTCCGACTTAGGGGCGAATTACCCTATATAATAAATTTGTTGTCTTTATTAGTCTAGCTTACCTTTTAAGACTGATGACTCTCCATGTCTATATAAATATTATGATATTTTTTGTTTCTTTGTTTTCAATATTATTGTTATTAATGTTGCCGTCATAAACAATGTGACACTAATTGTTCCTTTCTTTTAAACATTTTAACGCTTTCTAAACATAAAAAAATTTACGAATTCTTGTCTGCACCGATTGACAGTTTTGAAAGTTGTGTGTACAGGTGCGAAAATAGTACGCATTATACTTTTAAAGTAAGACATTGTACTTGTTAATTGACGTGGAATATACATTACAATTATATTTTGCTTAATTCATTAGACGTAAAATTTTAGTATATATAATGATATTTTCAGTAACATGTAAAAGAATGAAAAGTATAATATATTTAGAAATTTTACATACTAACTGGCCTCTCCCTGATGTCTACTAAAATATTTGATGATTCTTCACCAAACCCTTCGGGAAGTATTGAGTTTGATTTTTCTTCCGTAGTGCGAGAGTGGTTTTCCAGCACATTAACAGCATGCGCCCATTGATCCATCTTTCAAAATTACGTATTGTCATTTTCTCTCCTTTCAAGATTGTGGTCACTGATTTGTCAGTCTACCTGTATTGGCTTTTATTCTTATATATCATACTATAGGAAAACGACAAAGATCATGAAAAGGAAGGTTTTTGTACCCATAACCCGTTTTAACCCTACCCAGGCGCGTAGCTAGGGTCCTAATGGCTGACGTGGAAGCACATAATAGGGCGAGAGATCTTGGATTGCCTGGGCCTATTTTAGTCGAGGGAGAAACCCTGGAGGGGGACAGAGAGCGTATCCCCGCCTCCCTGGAACTCCACTTGCATATATAGGGGATTGAGCATTACAAAATAATTCATCAAATATTTGTAATGAGATTCGCGTGTACTTGATCATCTGATTGATTGATTAAGAGTTTTTCCTCTGGTGAGCAATATTTCATTTATATCAGAACGAGAACAAGTTCATCAATTCACAAAAATATAGAAAAAGAAGAAAGAAATGAGAGTGGAAGGGACAACCGAGGCAACGAGTAATGACTACCACTGGAAACGCGGACAAATGGGTAGGGGCTGGAAATTTGGCTTTCTATGCCGCCTCGGAAGACTGTTTTACCATAGAAAATTATAGAATGGTTCTTAAAAGTATATGAAGCGTGACGTTTCTCCAAACAGTTCTTCTACAATGGTTCGTGGTCAGGTGTTTCATATTTTAACCTGACTACCCCGCATAGATAGGGCATTCCCCTATTCACCATACGAGACGCTCCCGGAGTCTTTGTAGACAGAGATCCTGAAAACCGATTTAGGTGACGGATGTAAACGATCAAGCGTAGCATTTGTATTAGGTATATAATTATTGAAAAAAAGTTGTTTTTGTTCTCCTTTTTTTCTGGTTTGGTAGATGTTCACATGAGGAAGAATTTATTTTGTTGCTATTATAGACGTACTTGGTTGCCATTTCGTTATAACTGTACAAGTTTGATTTAGCAAAATATCAATTTAACTTATACCGTCTTTGACTTATAAAGTAAGTGAGAACCGAACCGTCAATCTAATTATTTTAACAAAGCAGATTGACAACACTCTGCATCCCTTCTCTCTCTCTCTCCCTCAGTCCCTCTCTTTTTCTTTAATTTTTGATTTATTTTATTTTTTGCGAAAACGACGTGGAAGCACGTGCTGCCGTGCCTCCGGGTAGCTACGCGCCTGCAGTACCGCTGGCTTTTGCTGGTGCCACTACCAATTCCGACTGTCCCGGGTTCCTATTGTTGTTTACATTTGTCTTTTGTGTTATTGGTGTTTTTTCCTTTGTAGTTTCCTGCGGATTGTGGTTTGTAATTGTAATTTCAGCCATTGTAGTTGTTTCCTGTTAAGTAATACGATAATTGTTTGTTTGTTGTACTTTTGAATTAATTATCTTTTTTGACAGGATATGTTTCTGCGACCACATACGTTTAAGTACATGTATTAAAATATAAACAAGAGTTAAAGTACGTAAATGGATCATGCACATGCGATATTTAAGACCGGAAATACATTAACAAAGTGCAAAATGCTCATGCTACCAATCTGTATATTTAAATACACAAGGAGTTGACTTTCCTAAGTAACGCGCCTATCCTTCTAGTATCTCCGATATTTTAAAACACACATTATTACCAGAGTTACTCAACCTTGAATTGTAGCACTATCCTGACTATCATGACGTGTCTACTGTTCACTTATGTTCCTTCACCAGTTCTTTTATGTAGAATTTCTAATATGGCTTCTTGATTAGACTTTTCTAATGAAGTACGTAAAATGGCTTTGTTAACACGCCGGTCCAGATAACAGTATATGGACCGGGAGCCAGTACATATAATATATTGTGATGTCACAATTATTTTTCCATTTTGTATTTTGTAATGAGCTATTTCAGATTACAGTGTTAATGTGTTGGATTTTAATTAACAAACAAAAAGTGTACAGTCTTTAAAACTATTTGTAGCATTTTGAATGAATTATCACAAATAATTTATTTAATCCATTTTAAGATAGATTATATTTTAATCTTAAAATTTTTTGGTGAAATGATAGAAGGCAAAAAGAATGAACCTGGTATACATTTCTGGAGTAAAGTATACTATATCAAACAGTTCATGGCAATTCGGGCCAAATGCCAGTTTATGTACCTTGTGGTCACCCCAAAAATACTATATGGACCTCAGCTTCGCTTCGGTCCATATACTGTTTTTGGGGTGACCACTCGGTTCATAAACTGCCATATGTCCCTCATTGCCATGAACTATTTGATAATGAACAGAGAAAATAAATTAGGTCAATTTCACTTCAAAGTCGCTAAGTAATAATAATATACAAGAATACAACTTATACTTCAGTTTTTGGCAAATTGTTATTTATATTTATGAAAGGATATGAACAGATGAAGTAAATGAACATGAGACCATAACACATATGTCAACTCCAACTGCAATAATTGTAATGAGCTGTATGGCCATTTCGGAAATAAATTCCTCGTCAGCAGCACTAGAACCCAAACATAGGAAATCGATAATTTCAAAAATTGTTTAAAACGCATAAAACCAAACGAAATCCGAACAATCAGTAATATCAAATATAGCTAAGGGCAAAACTACGATGGATGGAGTTCATCCTTAGGTTTTAGAATTTACATAAATTTAGATATTAGTAATTGTCCGTTTGATTTTTATAGAACCACCATAAAAATTAATTAAAAATCAAACGGACAATATATCCTGAATATAAACATAATTGTGAATACTCGATTCAGACAGAAACATATAATTATCTCTGGTTCAGAGTAACAGCTTATAGACCTTGACTTCTATAAGGGTTTGGTAAACAATTTATATCAACAAAAAGACATGTATGTGGTAGCGTTGTCCAATATCCAGCATTGATTTCTGCTGATATGATGTTCATGAGTTCATTGTTGACTTGAAAAAAAATAAAATCTTAGTGACCTTACCTTTAGCAATCGGAGTTAAAAATTGAAAATGATTGTTTTCGATTAGAGCGTTTGCACACCAGAATACTACCTGTATACTGAATTAGTTATTGAATTTTAACAGAACTTGACATTATAAAGTCCTCTCAATACTCATATTGTACATAACGTACTACTTTAAACTTCTATGACCGGACATGTAAAAACCTTCTTAATTGTATTTCTAGATCTATTGTATTCACTTTTGTTAAGAGATAAAAGAGACATGTTTCGAGCTATTTTGATTTTTTTGTAATCGCTTTTGTTAGCAAAGTAAAATAATTATAATCTTATCAATAATCCTTACTTAGATTGTATGGTGTAATTTTTAAAAATTCTTTGTGAGAGTACAATGTATATGTACAATGTGTATATGTATATGAGTCTAGGATGATGTTTATTTCACTGAACTTGATTACTCTTTGTTTAGGGGCCGACTCCGACCTGCCGTTGGGTGTGGGGTTTCCTCACCGTTCATTGAAGATCTTATGGTGGCTTTAAGTTGTTGTAACTCCCCTTTGGGTCGTTGTCTCTTTGACACATTCCCCGTTTCCTTTCTTTTTTCTAATATACGTTTTATACAAATTGTTTGAATACCAAAGAGATTCACAAAAGTTTTTTTTTTATTTTCATATCTTGAACTTGGTACTGTTTGATTTTGAACTTGGTACTGTTTGATTTTGAACTTGGTACTGTTTGAGGGTTAGAGAAGTAACATTTACTTTTTACTATTTACTATGGATTTATTTGGTTTTGTCTAAGAGTTAGAAAATGACATTAAGCAATCAGCTACCAAACAGATATTTTAAAACGATGTGCGCCTCACTGACTTTGTGACAGGTTTGGTATGTGGGACAGCACATGCTTACCCTTACTGAGCCCGGCAGCTAAGCGGTTTTTCAGAATCTCTGTCTACAGGGCTGCCGGATGCATCACCATGGGATGGTTACGTGATACCATGTCTAAGCGGTGTACTAAGGTTATAATACGGAAAGCCTGGCCGCGAACTATTGTAGACGATCTGTTTGGAGAAACGCCACGATCCATACAGTATAAAGACCCTTCTTTATTTTTCTCAGAACAGCCATTAAGGGCGATGTAGATGGCTAAATTTCCTTCCCCTACCCATTTCTCACAATTTCCATTGGCAATCAAAGCATGTTGCCCCGGTTGCCCCTTCCTATTTTATTTCTCTTTTAATCTACTTTTCAATTGATTAACATGTTCTCATCCTTATATAGCTGAAATATTTGTCACTTGGATTAGAGCATCTAACTATTCAATCAATCTACATTTCCGGAGCACTTGATGTCACTCTCTGTTTTATAGGACTTCACATTGTACGTGCATCAAATTTGCATGTTGTGTTTTGTTACCGTCTCATGTTTTTCTTTATTCCCGTTTTTGCCATTTTTCTGTTTTCAATGTATGTGTTTTTTTTCTCTGAATTTGGTTTTAGATTTCCCTTGTACAAGTTAAAAGAACATATCGACGAGTTTTCACTGTTTTTCTACTGTATGTATATTCTTAGCAGATTACATCTGCGATGAGTGTGAAATATTAAGGTAAAATGAACAAAATAAATACGGTATAGTAGGCCACTATTATAAGGTGAAGTCAACAAATTTGTATGAATTGAGAAAAAANAGAAAAAAAAAAAAAAAAAAAAAAAAAAAAAAAAAAAAAAAAAAAAAAAAAAAGAAAAAAAAAAAAGACAAAAAAAAAATAAAAAAAATAAGACAAAAAAAAGGTTAAATGTCCAACGCTTATAGCCGGATGGAATTTATGATTTTTTTCATTTCACCTTATAATTGTGTGTTACTATAAGCCTTTTATTTTGTTCATGCATGTTAATTTGTGGCAATACATATATTTTTGTCCCCCGCCGCAACGCCGCAACGAAAATTTATACCAAATGTTTATATCACTAATACCTTGGTCAAGTTCGAAAATCAGCCTTGGACGATACTTTTTGTCGGAGTTATGGGACTTTGACCGCAATCATGACTCTGTTTTATCCAAAAATTGACCTTGCAAGCGCTCTCGTGCCTACACATTTTGACGGATTTTCATGAAATTTATACCAAATGTTTATATCACTAATACCTTGGTCAAGTTCGAAAGTCAGCCTTTATCGATACTTTTTGACAGAGTTATGGGACTTTGACCAAAATAACGACACGGTTTTAGCCAAAAATGACCTTGTAAGCGCTCTCATGGCTACAAATTTTGACGGATTCTCATGAAATTTATACCAAACGTTTATACCATTAATACCTTGGTCAAATTTAAAAATCAGCCTTGGTTGTTACTTTTTGACGGAGTTATGGGACTTTGACGAAATAACGACACTGTTTTAGCCAAAAATTGACCTTGTAAGCGCTCTCATGCCTACAAATTTTAACGGATTTTCATGAAATTTATACCAAATGTTTATACTACTAATACCTTGGTCGAGTTTGAAGATCAGTTGTGGTCGAGACTTTTTGACGGGCTATTGGACTTTGACCAAAATCCGTTTTAGCCAAAAATTGACCTTGTAAGCGCTCTCATGCCTACAAATTTTGACGGATTCTCATGAAATTTATATCAAATGTTAATACCACTAATACCTTGGCTAAGTTCGAAAATCAGCTTAGGTCGATACTTTTTGATGGAGTTATGGGACTTTGTCGAAAATAATGACTCTGTTTTATCCAAAAATTTACCTTGTAAGCGCTCTTATGCCTACAAATTTTAACGGATTTTCATGAAATTTATACCAAATATTTATACTACTAATACCTTGGTCGAGTTCGAAGAATAGTTTTGGTCGAGACTTTTTGACAGAGTTATTGGACTTTGACCAAAATAACAACACCGTTTTAGCCAAAAATTGATCTTGTAAGCGCTCTCATGGCAACAAATTTTGACAGATTTTCATGAAATTTATACCAAATGTTAATACCACTAATACCTTGGTCAAGTTGGAACATCTGCCATGGTCGATCCTTTTTGTATCCCCACATATTTAATTTTGGAACTGCCCTGAATGTTTGAAAATATTTCAATTTCATATACAGTATACTAGTATATTGCATGAGCGGAATTCTATTCTTGTTGTTATTGTAAAATGTCGGTCGTAAATTTGACACATACTTCACTTATTTGACGCGCACACCACGATACTCTATCACCATCTAAACAAATTCTTATTAATTTCAGACAAAGATATCATTAAATTTGCATTCAGTTGTAGCATCATGCTGAAATTAAGACTCGGTAAAGAAGCTTTTTGTGTTTTGTTCTAACCTAGCCGAAAAATACTCGCAACTATTAATTTAGAATTCCAAGAATCTCTACATGACCACGACGTATACGTATTTCAAAATACAAGTCCTTGTATTTAAATGATAAAATTACAAATTATAATTATGAATGCATTATTATTTCTTCGTCTTTTGTTTTCAGTGTTACGAAAGCAATTTTTGCTGTGAATATTTTAGCAAAACAATTGCACAAGTTAAATAAGACCAATCAATCTTTTAGCTTTATCTACTAATCAGATCACAATTGAAATGTTCTGACCAATATGAGATCTATAACAACTGAAACTTATATTTGCAGAAATATTATCCGTATACCGGTATATTAAAAGAAATGTCCCGTTTTCTCAAAATTCTCACCCAGAATCATACATTCAGAAAAAACCTTCAAATATCAACTAAACAAGTCTGTAAAGCTGCATATTACTCAAAATAATATTGCACTTCTCTTCCTTTAGCTGTGCCATCTTGCATAACAGAGGAATGTTATCGCTATAATGAATTTGCTTCTATTGGTGAAAAATATAATATATAAGTTCAAAGTTGGCTGTGCACATTCCAAAAAATTCCAAAAAGAGCAACTGTTTTGTTTAAATAAAGATTAATATCGCCAGCGCCTTTATTTTGTTAAAAGGTAATCTATGGACTTTTTGTAATTCTTGTATTAAAATTGCCAAACAGAATTGTCAAAAGCCAAAAACCTAGAGACAAACATACACAGCAGGTACAAAACCACTGGCAAAAATGTCAACAGCAATGTCAACAGCAACGGTCCTGACCCGGCATAGGTACCCCACCCACCCACCCCGCAAAAAAATGGTGGGCTAAA
>MJUU01039197.1:0-37030 GCA_002080025.1 Modiolus philippinarum
ACCGGGACATCAGTGTTATATGTTACCCGTGAATAACAACAATGAACAAAAGAAACAGACTTTTATTTTCTTTGATTTTGAATGCACTCAAGATGATAAGATTCAGTGTGATGAAGGATATTCAACCGACGACAATGGTAGGCGCACTCATTGTAAAACATCAACGTGTGGAGCGTTAGAACACAAGCCTAATTTATGTGTAGTACATAAAGTATGTTCACGGTGCATGGATGAAAACGTGGATAAAAATAGTATGTGCCAAATGTGTGGAAAAAATGAAGTCGTGTTTGCTAGAACCAATACAACCGATGACTTTTGTAACTGGTTGTTCTCTGGACAAAACAATGGAGCTACTGTTATCTGTCATAATTTCAAAGGATACGACAGCTATCCTATTTTGAATTACCTGATTCGTCATGGCATAGTACCGGAAGTGATCCCTAATGGAACTAAGAATATGGCCATCACCATACCAACCTGTAACATTCGGATGATTGATTCCATGAATTTCTTACCTACAGCTTTATCCAAACTACCAAAAATGTTTGGACTGACAGAACTACGAAAGGGATATTTTCCGCACTTATTCAATACCAAAGAGAATCAAGCTACCATCTTAAATCATTTACCCGATGTAAAGTTTTATCAACCGGATAAAATGAAACCCGAAGGAAGATCTGCGTTCCTGAAATGGTACAACGAGAACAGAGATTCCACGTTTAATTGTCAACAAGAACTGCTGAGCTATTGTCGTTCGGATGTGGATATACTGAGACAAGCGTGTTTGACGTTCCGTCAATTATTCATTGAGATGACAACTGTACAGAGTCAAGTAGGTATCGACCCTTTTCAAGATTGTATCACAATAGCGTCTGCCTGCAACCTCGTCTTCCGTACATTGTTCTTAAAAACCGGATACCATAGGTATAATTCCCGCACATGGATACAGTCCTTATGAGAAACATTCGTTGAAAACCATGAAGTGGTTACAGTGTATTTCTATAGCCAATAATATACAGATACAACACGCGCGTAATGGTGGAGAGAAACAAATTGGACCCTATAAAGTGGATGGGTTTTATGACAATCATGTGTTTGAATATCATGGATGCTTCTGGCATGGATGTTTACGTTGCTATAGTGCTGCTACTGTCAATCCAGTCAATAATATGACAATGGAAGAATTGTATCAACGTACGTTGGAAAAGAAATGATACATTGAACAACAAGGGTATACTTATGTGGAAAAATGGGAATGCGAGTTTGATAAAGAGGTTCAAGACAATGATGAATTAAGACACTTTCTTCAACAATCCCAGATGATCACTCCTTTGGAACCCAGAGATGCTTTTTATGGCGGAAGAACGGAAGCCTTTACGCTGTACAAAAATACGTTGAATGGTGGATCCATTGATTATTACGACGTGACGTCGTTATATCCTTTCATTAATAAAACTGGTAAAAACCCTATTGGACATCCACAAATCATCACCGAAAACTTCACTGATATTCAACACTACGAAGGATTGATCAAATGCCAAGTGATCCCACCCAGAGGACTCTACATTCCAGTGTTACCCGCGAAGATCAACAATAAGTTATTATTTCCGTTATGTAAAACCTGTGCAGAATCGAATCAACAAACACCGTGTGAACATACCGATGATCAACGAGCACTGAGTGGAACCTGGGTGACGGACGAAGTGAAAAAAAGCTATGAAAAAGGGATATATAATTCGACAGATCCATGAAGTATGGCGCTTCGAGAATGATCAATATGACCCCAATTCAAAGATCGGTGGTCTTTTCACCGAATATATCAATACTTTCCTTAAAATGAAACATGAAGCCAGTGGTTGGCCCGAGAGGTGTGACACCGAAGATAATAAGTTGAAGTATATTCGAAACTACCATGAAAAGGAGGGTATACTCCTAGACTATAATAACATCAAGAAAAATCCTGGATTGTGATCATTAGCTAAACTCATTTAAATAGTTTTTGGGGAAAACTCGGACAAAGAAGCAACTTACCCCAAATCAAATATGTGAGTGAACCTGTGGACTATTTTGATATGTTTACCAGTGACCAAATTATCGTCATGAGTGTTTATCCCGTCAATAATGAGATGGTGGAATTTAGATACCAGTATAAAGAAGAGTTTGTGGAAGACTCCGGGCGTACTAATGTCGTCATTGCTGCTTATACAACCGCTCAAGCCCGTTTAAAATTGTATAGTTATTTGGAGAAATTGGACAGGCGAGCCTTATATGCCGATACCGATTCTATTGTTTATACATCTCAACCTGGAGAATGGAAACCCGAATTAGGAGACTACTTAGGAGATCTCACGGATGAAGTACCTGATAACACAATTACAGAGTTTGTGACTAGAGGACCCCAAAACTACGCTTACAAGTTAGTCAGACCTGATAAGAACATGAATACCACCATATCTAAAGTGAGAGGAATCAGCCTTAACTACATGAACTCTCTGACCATCAACTTTGATACCATAAAACATATGGTCACTAATAAAAGAGACGATGTGAAGACCGTTACCGATGATTTTAAAAATATAAGAGACCAGAAGAGACTATTATCCATCCATCAAAGTAAAGATTATAGACTAGTGTTTGACAAAAGAATCATCATGACTGATTACTGTACATTACCTTATGGATTTTAAATTGTAAAGGAAACATGTGGATGTTCTCCGACCCGTGTTTGCCTATTTGACGGAAAAAATAAAATGTATATATGTTAATATCTTGTTTATTTCAATGCCTGATGAGATACGTGTAGAAGATCTAACAAAGAACAAAAACAAACAACAAAAGTAAAAACAAATTAAACAAACAAACAAAACAAAAATAAAACTCGCCATAGCAACTTAGGTTAGAGTAACATAAAAGGGAGATAATTATAAAAACAACAACAAAAAATAAACAAACAGATAAAAAATTAAAAGTTGTCATAGCAACTTAGGTAAGGGTTGGAAAAAGAAAGTTAAAGAATAGCATTGAATAAAAGCACAAGTAAATATTAAAAAGGGTAAAGAAGAAAATAACAAAAAAGATAGTTAGGGAAAGGGGGTGGGGGTGGCGACCTATAATAATTCATAATAAAAATTAAGCGCATTAAGTGAAAGCATACCGGACTTAATATTTCTTTTTCATAACACGCAAAAGTAATCAACTAATTGAAATGCCACTTTTTGCATCCACTATGTAGGAATATCGATAATTTCTACAGTTTTAAGTTATGATTTAGACTCTATGGTACAAGGAGATATTGCTGTAGAAGATAAACGTCTATGATTTAAAAGTGGTGTAAAGGCAAAGTCCACATAGTACTTTAGCTGAATGGAAGTGGTCTTTCATTTTACTTATAATTGGTGACAATTTTGAGCGAAAATGATTTCAAAGATCATTGTGTGACCCTTGAACAAAAAAAAAAAAAAAAAAAAAAAAAAAAAAAAAAAAAAAACAAAAAAAAAAAGAAGAAATTGCTACTTAAATAGGATAAAGAAACAAAATTATCAATAGTCTTTTTTAAATTGAGGTGATAAAATATTCTATTCAAACAGATGATCTTTCATTTTACAAAGTTAGTAGCATGCATACATTCTTAAAGTCACTTTCATTTGTTATCGTTCCATTACAGCGAAATCGATGAGCGAAGAAAATCTTTTTTGAAACATTTTATCTCGAATGATTTTTATAAAGGCTTTGTAAAAATTTATAAAACGCATATAAAACAAAAAAAAAAAATAAATCTTACCTTTAAGAATGGACTTTATTTCGTCCTGTATCCTCTGTCTTTTCTCTACAATTCCTTTGTACGTTTTAATACCTAAGAGAAACCATAACAATCAAACCATTATGGTCTCATGTACATTTACTCCATATTCTCTCGTAAAAACATTATAAGTTTTGGCTTTAAGAAAAAGCTTGCCTTACTTAGTACTAAAATGTTTTGACTTGATCAACATAAGTTGTCGAAATGTGCATGCATATGCAGAAACCAAATTTACAGTAACTTCGGTATTTTTTGTTTCTCATTTAACAAATTCTTACGGGGTAGATGCATATGAACCAAAGTCTCTACAAATAAATGGTAAAACTAAGCAATCTTAAAGAAGCCATTAGGCCTTAAAGATTATTTTCGTTTAACTCCATAATTGTTTACATTTTTATATTGTTAGGGGTGCTTCTAGTAAATAACAAAACACCGAAGTTACTGTTAAGGTATAAAACCAATAAAAAAGCTACACACTTTACATGAATTGTCTAACAGCAAGTCCTAAAATTTGTAAAAAATATTTTGTTTTATTTTGTTACAATTCAGCGTTTTCATTAACAATCGAATGCTGATGAATTTGTGTGTTTTTTCCATTCCATCCCCAAAACAGTAGAGGGGAGTGTTCAGTTTTTGTATCCCCGGGTGACCGGTTTTGACGCATTTAAGGATATTTTCTGTTTTAGTGTAATTTTTATTAACACTGGTTATGTTATATGCCGTCTTCTTAAGATACAACATTATAAATCGATTAGTATCCAGACTTTGAGGTGTTCCATGTAAAAAGAAAAAAAAACACAGACCATTTTACGATTCATACCGAATCCTGATCCCCTCCACCAAAAGGACCTGAAATGACGCACTTTGGAAAACCCTGTAGAAACTAGTTCTCTCTTAGAAATTTGATAAACTATATATATAGATTATCCTAAAATCTGATGACCAATGGCTATAATTGCATACAAATATTTAAGATCGTGGTAAATCTTTTTCTGTTTGAAAACTTTCAACCACAGTGCTATTTCCCCCCAACTTAACAAATATTGTTTATCGCTTGTAGGTAATCAGTCAGATCGAACATTTCAAATTTGGGTTGGGGTCTTTAAGAGAATTTATTTTTTCATTGCTTCTCTGCGATTCATGACAGCTACCTTTCAGAAATATTCAGTGTGCAATAGTTGAAATACAATATTTCTTACTACTTCAGGTACAGAATCAGAAGCCTTAACATGTACGTACAAAACATGGCACAGAAACTCGCATGTTTTTAGATAACAAATATATAAGAGAAGACTCTACTCCTAGATTAAAATCCTCTCAAATACTCGACGAGTTTCGATGAAACGTTTTTGAATTTCGAAAAACAGATCAATGAGAGCAGCGGAGCCAATTTGGTTTGTCTGTTTACACCCAAGTGATTTACGGATAGCGGGTTTTGGGTGTTAAGGAAATTCGTACTTTTTTGTATGCAATTTAGTAATGTCATATATCTGCTATTTTGACAGGCCTTAGGCATCATTTAACTTTTGCAATCTACTCAGTTACAATTAGATACTAATGAAAATAAAATCATTAATGACGTCAATTACTAACGTAGAAAAATCGCACGTCACAAATAAAATTTGATGCGTCATTTCTGGTCCGCGTCAAAACAGGTCACCGGACGATACGTACTAAATTCCAGGGAGGTAGAGAGGGAGCCAAGTAAGGTCAAACCCTCTCCTTCATGACGCATCGTTCCTAAAAACCCATGAATCAGACCAGCTTACTTAATAAGGGACTCGTAAAAAACGACTCACGTACCATGACTCATACTAACCCCATGACTCAGATAAGCTTGAAAAGGTAAGGACGCGTTCTTTATAACTCAGATTCAAGACTCAACTCATCCCAGTTAAACACTATGAATTGTAACAAAATAAAACAAGTAAGCATAGAAAACGGAATTCAATATTTTCAAAGCACTATATCTTTCCGAATTGGGTATTTGTAGAATTTTCGATCAATATTATTCCCAAGAATCGAAACACGTACAGCATAGAATAAAGACCCAGTGCAAGACAGCGTTTGCTTTTATATAAAAAGCCCATAACAACACAAGCCTCATTTTTTTCTTGTTAAATCCTTATATATTCACACCAAAAACATTGCTTGGAAACATTTGCAACATGTGGTCTAGACATGGATATGTAAAGACGTGAACAAAGACCTCATTTTCACCATTTTTCAAGGGCAGGATACATTTTTGTATCTCCATACCATAAAAGAGGCAAACATATTAAATCGGTATTTTTTGAGAAGGCACGTTGAAGGCCTATCAAATTCGTTCCAGATCATAAATGTGGGGAGAGGGGGGTTGTAAACGGAAATTAATTTCAGCTCATGGCATATATGATCTTAATAAAAAAGATACTCCAAGGGCTATTTTTAAAGCAATATAATTACTAAATACCGAAGTTACTGTGAATTTACATTCTGTATATGCGCATTTCGACAACTTATGTCTCTTCATATAAATAAACAATCGATAATGTAAACTGTAATCAGTTCAACGTACATTTACGCATAAAAAATATACTGTATTTTCTTTCAGCCTACTCATATCTAATAAGGGAAGGGACACAGCCATTTCTCATTCACAATTTATCAGCAAGTATAGACATACAGTTGTATGAATTAACTGCAGTTGAAAAGTTATTGGAATTTTATTTCTTTTAGGAAATCAATTGATTTCGATTTCATGTACTGTAAACGTGGAAATTTTCGCTTGGTGGTAATTTCTGCTATATTCGCGATCAAGAAAAATCCATGAGGATTTCCCCCATGCGAAGAGTTTCGGTTTGAAATGTTATATGTGAAAGTAATGACATCGTCGAATATTAAAGACTACGTCAAAATCATCCCTTTGCGAAATGTTTGTCTATCAAATTCGTTAATATTTCCAATTTTACAGTATTTACATGCAATTCAGGAAAATAATTGAATTCAATTTCATGTAATTCAAGTTTTTGTAAATTACATATTAGTTTTGATTACACCAAAATTTACGATTAAATTACTTTAATTCATTATCATTACCCCATTCTCTGCATATAGTTATGCATACCAAACATTAATGCAGGTCCATTAGTGCAGATTATGAATGAACAAGTCATGAAAAAACATAAAAATGGTATACTGACTTTCTAATACAGATTCTGTATCGTCCTCTAGCTGCTTTAACGTGTTGTATGTACTGGCATATGCACATGTTTCTAAAATTTACAAATAATATTCTTGTATGCATAATATCCATAGTGATTTTAACTGGAATAACAAGAATAAAGATAAAAATGTAAGCGTTATGCGTTTATCATTTTGTACACAAAGAAGTCAATATAACAATATGGAATAACCAAATTGGAACATCATAAATAATACGACATTGGCAGTGTGAATCCCACTCAAATGAATATATACAGGGTTTTCCTGATTCCGGTGGTCAATATCTTAAACTCTTAATAAATATTCTCACTGCATCTATCATTTACTATGATAATTATCAGTAAAAAATAAAGATATGATTCTGTTAAATGATGCATACAACGGTAAACAAACTCGAATATCTATCTTTTGAACATTTGATTAAAAGTCACAGGTCAATCACACTTAGCGTTGTTGACGTTTCTCCTATTTCCGGTGCAAAAGTAAAGTAGTGTATGGAGGCCCAAAACGGACATCAATATTTAAGATCAACAAATCAAAACGACATATTAGTACACTAGATTGAAAAGAAGCATATAAAACACAACATTTATTTGAATAACATTTATCTTTAAGTTTAAGAAATCAATGTTATTTCATTTTCTCTAATTCTTGTTCAAAATAAATACTTTTCCAAATGATGTTAGATGAACTTAATAATCAACATGTTTAGACATTGATCTCACTTGCTGATTGGTTGTCTCGTGTCAGTTTCTAGAAATAGTGCAACCGGATGTTGATGAAATTAACACCTGTGCATCATTGTCTAGCGAATTGATTTTTACATTTTATGACTAAGATAACTCAATTTATTGATAATATGACATTTGTTATCAAAAATATTACACTCAACATCCCTTTCAATGAAAGGCGCAATGTTACACCTAGAAACGATGATAGCAACAAAATGGCGGCATACTTGAGGATGGAGACTACGGAGATCGCTTTACGTCAAATAAATTGAGTAGGAATTAGAGAAAAAATTTCTAACATTGTTTTCCGATTTATTACGATAATTTCTCACATCTCCATAGTTAAATTTTCACATTTTAAAGTTCTCGGATAAACCTTGAACTTTAAAATGTGAAAATTTAACTATCTCGGTGTGAGAAATATACGTAATAAATTGGAAACAATGTTAGAGACTATATATCATTATTGTGATTATTATTTATATTATTATTATTATTATTATGAGAAACATAAATTTATTTAAATAATAATAAAAAAAAACTTTAATTTACATTTACCAAATCTTTCCAAAATATTCATATAATTTTTTTTCATGTTTAAATTGGTGGATCTTTGCGGAATTTACAACCAAAGATCACCAACTACGTTTCTTTTTTTAAATATAGAAAATAAAATCATTTATTTTTGTTTATCTAGTTTTCCATACTTTTTTCTTGACCATCTTGGCGTTTTAAAACCACGTGACTGTTGCTGAGGAAGCTTTACATGTTGCAGACGATGTAGACTTGACAATATTTTATTTTGGACCCAAAAAGCAATAAAAATATTTCATTTACTTTTCATGCAATACACAGGTTAAGTGAATATCAGTAAAATCGCGGAGGTAAGTGTATATAATCAATATTAGCTGAAATAGTTGTTTTCCCATCTATGTGTTGACGGTAGTAAATAGCAGACCTTCTGACGTCACTGAAATATGAACCCAGCGCACTCACAAACACGCAATGCTGTGAAAATCCGGAATTCGCGACTACACCGGAATGAGGTATACACCGGAAATAGGAGAAAGGAGTATATTCATTATAACTTGCTCGACAACTGACACCCGTCGTGCTGCTTTGCAAAGTCGATTCAATGTTTAGTCTAATTTGACATATCTTTTAATATTGCTGCACCGAAAAGAAAAAAAATCTTAGCGCTCTGCGAAATCACGGTGATAATTGTTCATCTGATGCTTAGAAAAAAGCTACAGTTACTGGAGGTAACGCTTGGAAAGAATGTTTTTTTGTTCAACGAATTGCTCCTTTGATTTACTTCTAACTTACAGACATAAATCGGTTTTGGAACCAACACCGTGGTACTGTTCAAGGTCAATTACACTTTGCCATTTAGTCAGTTTGCGGAGGCATGAGTCAAATGTAGCAGAGAAATATCCAAATTGTAGTGAATACGTGAACAAATAAAGGGTTATGGAGTAAAGGTACATTGGACAAAATCCCTATAAATACATGGTAAGATTAAGCGAAAGGAACAACGCTTTAATTGTTTTTCTTCATCTTTAAGTCGCCATGATGCCTTCAACGAAGAGCAAACACTTCTACCTCATTGTAAATTTAACACGGCCCCTCGCTCCGGTTTAGCGGAATTCATTTGCTAAATGTTGAACAAAGTTACATCCATGTATCCTTCGTCAAGAATGCGGGGTCTTCAACAAGCATAATGTATCAGCAAAGTATTCTTACAAACACTGTCATCTGCTTTCCGACAAAGGGACCAATAGACAATACAACACATAATCGATCACATTGCACTCATCGAGTTAATTGTAAGAAAACTTGGCAAGTAAATACGCTTTAATTGTTGTTCACCATGAGGATTCAACATTAAAAATTATTCTTTTCTTCAACATGAGTATGTTTTTTTTTTAATTTAAAAACGATATATATATACCGTCAATCACGTTAAGTACATTCTTTAAGGCCTTCTCATTTTCCGTAGTTTTCAGTTTGCTCACTTCATCTAAAAGAAAAAATAAACAATCAGAATTAATTGTCCATCTAGACTTTTTGTTTGGACATTATTTGGATGTTTTGCGTTTCAATACCTGAATAAAAATAAATGTTCATTATTTGTTATGTATATTTTGTTCTTTGTATGAAAACTTCTTTTGTTGAATATTACCGAAACAAACAGAAATTAAAAAAAAAATAAAACACGGTAATTAAAAAGTAACACAATTGGAGACAACAGGACAAAACCCAAACTAAAACTATGTCTGCTACCAAGAGCAATAGCTGATGTCACCCTAGACAACCAATTCGGTCATTCCAACTTATTCCCTGCCTCAAAATCTACCTAGAAATCAATTTTCTGTCTATGTTGAAATTTTGACGTATTTAGACGACCATCTTTTAAGTAGGGGTCATTTTGAAATTTTCAAACAAACAACATGTAACTTTAGCTGGTGGTCCAACTTTGTACAAAGTTTGAAATCCTTCCATTGATACATTTCAAAATAATCTCCTGTAGTTGGCGATCACAATTCTGGAAATCTATTCCAGAATTGTTGTTCCAGAATTGTTCCAGAATTATTAAACTTTTCAAATAATGCTAATTAAGTCAACAATTTAATCAAGTATTGTTGTTCCAGAATTGTTAGTTATGATTGTAATTCTATTTACATGATCAAAGACTATAGATGAAACAATTATTAAATTAACAATGAAGGGATATGGAGTAATGCAAATGAGACAAAGTCTCTACAAATACATGGTAATCATAAGCAATGGAACAACGTTTTTATTGTTGTTGTTCTTCATCTTGAAGTCATCATGAGGCCTTCAACAATGAGCTTTACTCATACCTCATAGCAAGTTCAAGACGGCCCCTAGCACCGCTTTGAGCGGAATTCATTGCTAATTGTCGAGCAACGCTACATCCATGCTTTTTTACATAATTATTCATGGATGCGGGATCGTCAACAAACATAAACATAACTGGCAAAGTGTAAAGTATACCAATAATTAAAGATCAAAGAGTATATTATTTACATACTTTAATTAGAAAAAGAGTGATCAAACACTGGGATAATGTCTTTAATTGTCCCAAGCTGAAAAAAACCTCAAAAATGTATAAATTCCATCACCCCAACATTCTTCATATCTCAAATCGAATCATGCAACAAGTAACAGCACTGTTCCATCCTTTTCCAACAGCCATGCCTGTATTAGGCTGGGTTAATATTATTGTCATATAATTATAAATCCACCTGCATGGGCAACAAAGTACTAATGGCAGATCTCAAGACACAAACCATTAAAACTACAACAAAAGCCAAAGACATCGCTTGCTAACTGTGGCGTAAAAATTCGACAAAATATGACTCGGCAAGGACTGTCAAGTATGCTGCAGATGTACCGTCAGGCCATGCGGTTAAACATCAAAGATTATCAACTGAATCTGAGTACCAAATTACCGCAAACGACTAGTCACTGAACGGAGTGACAATGACAACAATGATACTTTAACAGATGACCCCACAGCAACAACGTCACTTTCCATGCAGCAATAATGCAGTTGGACAGAAAATCACTCCAGAAACAGCTAAGTGAACACCAAGACACATATAACTACCTTAAACAAGGCGGGTAGTTGAAAACTAAGACTGTGGAAGAAATGAAGCTCACGTTGATTACTGTAACTGTCTATCATTTGTCTTTAAGCATTTGAATATATATGATTCACAGGAAGATATTTATAACAGAAGGCCCTTTTCAGGGCGACCAACATATTTCAAAAAGAATTGTAGTTGTTAAATAATCAATGTTTTATCTGTAATTTCTGTGAAATGTAATAGAAATACAAGTTACAACCCTACATTGCCCTATTTATCTGTCATAAAAATGTCTAGATAATAGGGATTATTAATATTCAGATTCAATCTTGTAACAATTTTGGAATATCACAATGTTCCAGAATTGTTGGAAAAAAAATTAAAAAATTAACAATTCTGGAATAAATTTTTGTTCCAGAATTGTTAACAATTCTGGTATTCCAGAATTGCGATCGCCAATTACAGGAGATCCAAATAATCGATAGGACAAGAATTAATGAAAGAAGAAGAACAATAACTAGATTTGCAATTGCAACCAATAGCCGATGTCACCCCAGACAAATAATTCGATGATTCCATGTTGTTCTCAGCGTTAAAATCTACCTAGAAATCAATTTTCGTTGAATTCCAACAAAGTTGAAATTTTGACGTATTTTGGCAGCCATCTTGGAAATGGCGGCCATTTTGAAAATTTTAAACGCACAGCATACAACTTCAGATGGTGATCCAACTTTGTGCCAAGTTTGAAATCATTTGGTTCAGCTATTTAAAAAAATCGCTCGGACAAGAATTATTGGAAGAATAAGAAAAATAAGTATAATAATTAAAAAGACAATTGTTCAGAGAACAATTGCAAGGTCTTTCCCAGTCAATGTTGTGTTTAGTGTTATGTTTTGTCATGTCACATATTTAAAATCATCTTGATGAGATGCACATTGTCTCCAATATATTAGAGTAGCCATTTCTAATCGTTTTAAAGATTTTGCGATAAAAAAAACGTAAAAATGGGCTATGACCTTGACCGATGACCTTGATGACCTTTGACCTTAGGATCAAATTGAAGGTCTCTTCTTGCTGATTAATTTGATATGTTACATGACCATACTATCTGTAAAGGTTTAAACGTTATACGCAAAAAACCTATTTCTGAAACACGTCAAGGGCAATAACTCTTCAGGGAGTCATTCGAGAGCTTCGGTCCAAATGAGACAATGGTAGCCCTTGACATGATAAACATTTTTGCTGATATACTTTTTCAGCCATCTATTACGGTTTCCGAGTTCATCTGATAACAAGGTCAAAGGTCACTGATGACCTTCAACCTGGTACTCAAATTGGAGGTCTTTTCATGCTGATCACTTTAAACATATATGTTTACTATATTATCTGTAAGCGTTTAAAAGTTATTCGCAAAAAACGATTTACCGAAACCCGTCATGGGCTATAACTCAAAAACGGTTCATCGCAGAGGTTTTGTTCTTTTGAATCAAATGTAGATCTCAATGAAAGGAGTATTTTTGCAATTTAATGTTTTCAGAAATTTTTTATCGTTTCCGAGATATCGCGATAACAAAATTTCAAATGGCGGACGAAAAAATTTTTTTGACCCCAGATTTGTTATCAGGGTTATCAAAGCAACATGGATACCAAATTTCATCGAATTCCGATAAGTTTGAGAAATCGACAAAATTAGAGGTCAAAAACGCGTAACCGGGGTCGCGACCCCAAAAAATTTTTTTGCATGACAAATCATCCTGAAGATGAATGAAACATTTCCCCCCATTCAGAATTTGGATATCGGTTATGGTTTCTGAATTTACCTGATAACAAGAAAAACAGGGGGCGGGGAGATAACTCTGCAATGAAAAAAGTTTTCGGTCGTGGCCCTCATTTCGAAATAGCTATTCACTAATTGCTTTATTGTATAAAGTATCAAAATGATATGTCGCGAACTGTTTTTGGCAAAGTAAAAAACTGGCGGCGGAAAAGAAAAAGAATAATTAAAAGGACAATTGTTCAGAGAACAATTGCAAGGTCTTTCACCAGTTTTCACCACGATTACATGTTAGAGTTTTTGTTCTCTATATTGGTAAAAAAAAGTCATGTAAGCAAGATTTTTTGACCAACAATAAATGAAGATCTTAAAAAGAGGAGTATTTTTGCAGCACAATGTTGTCATAATTTTTTTATCGTTCCCGAGATATCGCGATAACAAAGTTTCGATTGGCGGCCATTTTCAAAATGGCGGACGAAATTTTTTTTGACCTGCCATAAATGAAGATGTTAACGAGAGGATTATTTTTGCAACACAATGTTTTCATCAATTTTTTATCGTTTCCGAGATATTGCGATAACAAAACTTCGACTGGCGGCCATTTTCAAAATGGCGGACGAAAATTTTTTTTTTTGACCAACCAGAAATGAAGATCTTAACGAGAGGAGTATTTTTGCAACACAATGTTTTCATAAATTTTTTATCGTTTCCGAGGTATTGAGATAACAAAATTTCGAATGGCGGCCATTTTCAAAATGGTGGACGAATTTTTTTTTGACCTACCATAAATGAAGTTCTTAAAGGGAGGAATATTTTTGCAACACAATGTTTTCATTAATTTTTTATCGTTTCAGAGCTATCGCGATAACAAAATTTCGAATGGCAGCCATTTTCAAAATGGCAGACGAATTTTTTTTTGGACCAACCATAAACGAAGATCTTAAAGAGAAGAGTATTTTTGCAACACAATGTTTTCATAAATTTTTAATCGTTTCCGAGATATCGCGTTAAAAAATTTCGAATGGCGGCCATTTTCAAAATGGCGGACGAGAAATCTTTTTTGACCAACCATAAATGGAGATCTTAAAGAGAGGAGTATTTTTGCAACACAATGTTTAAATAAATTTTTTATCGTTTCCGAGATATCGCGATAACAAAATTTCGAATGGCGGCCATTTTCAAAATGGCGGACGAAATCTTTTTTGGGACCTACCATAAATGAAGATGTTAAGGAGAGGAGTATTTTTGCAACACAATGTTTTCCTAAATTTTTTTATCGTTTCCGAGATATTGAGATAACAAAATTTCGAATGGCGGCCATTTTCAAAATGGCGGACGAAATTTTTTTTTGACCTTCCATAAATGAAGATCTTAAAGAGAGAAGTATTTTTGCAACACAATGTTTTCATTAATTTTTTATCGTTTCGGAGCTATCGCGATAACAAAATTTCAAATGGCAGCTATTTTCAAAATGGCGGACGCAAATTTTTATTGGACCAACCATAAACAAGGATCTTTAAGAGAGGAGTATTTTTGCAACACAATGTTTTCATAAATTTTTAATCGTTTCCGAGATATCGTGATAACAAAATTTCGAATGGCGGCCATTTTCAAAATGGCGGACGAAAATTTTTTTTTGACCAACCATAAATGAAGATTTTAAAGAGAGGAGTATTTTTGCAACACAATGTTTTCATAATTTTTTTATCGTTTCCGATATATCCCGATAACAAAATTTCGAATGGCGGCCATTTTCAAAATGGCGGACGAAAAATTTTTTTTGACCTACCATAAATGAAGATCTTAATGAGAGGAGTATTTTTGCAACACAATGTTTTCATAAATTTTTTATCGTTTCCGAGATATCGTGATAACAAAATTTCGAATGGCGGCCATTTTCAAAATGGCGGACGAAAATTTTATTTTGACCAAGCATAAATGAAGATTTTAAAGAGAGGAGTATTTTTGCAACACAATGTTTTCATAAATTTTTTATCGTTTCCGAGATATCGCTATAACAAAATTTCGAATGGCGGCCATTTTCAAAATGGCGGACCAAAATTTTTTTTGACCCAAGATGTGTTATCAGGGCCATCAAAGCTACATGGAAACCAAATTTCATCAAAATCCGACAACTTTGAGAAATTTGCATAATTAGGAGTCAAAAACGCGAAACCGGGGTCGCGACCCACAAAATTTTTTTTGCATGACAAATGATCATTGGGACTTCTGCAAGATTTTCCCCAACTCAGAATTTTGATATCGGTTACGGTTACGGAGGAGATCTGCTTACAAGGTTTTTGGTGTTCGGGCAGATAACTCCGTTACTAAAAATAGTTCCGTGTCGTTGCGTGACTCCTGACATACCTTCATATGACCGATCCACTAGGTAAAGTTTCGAAATGATATGTCGCGTAGTTTTTCCACAGATGTTGCGGCAGAAGAAAAGAAAAATAATCAGAAGAATTACAAGAAGGTCTTCACCAATATGGGTGAAAGACCTTAATAATAAACAGAAGAAATACAGAAAGGTCTTTCCGTCGGAAACGGGAAAGACCTTAATAATAATAATCAGAAGAAACGTAGAATAACAACATGTCACCCCGACAAAGTCTGGGGTGACATAATTATCAGAAGAAACGTAGAATAGCAAATTCAATATGTCTGTGGTGACAACAGAACAAAAATGAACAGAAACGCCACAATCTTAAGCACTAGCAGTTAAAGTGTGACTGCCACAAAAATTAGAGATATAGGTGCCCCAGAAATTTAAGTATGATCTTATCGACTCGTGGCATGCGTCATAGTGTTAATGAAAAGTCCACTTTTGTCAAAGTCAGTGTTTCTCAGTTCGGAAATAAATTCTGGATCAAACCAAAATAAAGTATTCTGATAAGGGAAATAGAAACATTGTAACGATCTGTAAAATAACTGGGACGAGCGTACGACTTCTGAGAAACCCGACCTCTGGCTTTTGCTAGTGCTGGTACCAAGTCCGACTGTCCCGAGTTCCTATCATTGTTTAAGTTTATCTTTTGTCTTATTTGCGTTTTTCATGTGTTTTTCCCTTGTAGCATGTAATTGTAGTTTTCAACCATTGTAGATGTTTCCTGTAATCCCCCTTTTTTCGTTGAACATAACCTTGGTATAAAAGTTTTTGAGACACAATTCTCGCTCTGTTGATAAAATCGTAGTACAAAATGGAAAAAAAAGATGTGAAATGTCGGGGATGGGGAAATGTCGAACTGATAATTAGGCGCAAATTATATGCAAAGAGGAGAGATGCAGCATCAAATTTGGGTTTGGTGGCTACTTTCAAAACAAAGTGGTTAAAAAGTAAATGACAAAAGACGTTTTAGATGGAAAATATCCCGTTGTCTTAAGTGAACTATACCAGTAGTTATTCCAGCAATATTATATAGGTCATAATTGTTCCGAAATTGATTATATTTTTGCAATGAAGAACTGTTGATTGAATGACACATATTCCACGTATCATTACCAAAAATTCCACTGACGCAATTATTTGTTGTCGCCATACAAGTGTTCCTATAGGGTACACTACTGAAGTATTTGGGTCCAGTTAAATCAGACACTTTCATGTATATTTTTGTCATGAGGATAATTTTATAATCTTCCTAAATTGTATAGCTGTTAGACTAAAGGGTGCATACATTTCTTGATTTCGAAATTGGCTTCACTGTTGAATCAAACGTAAAGGAAAAATCCTCCATGGTATAGCATAACCCCAACTTTGTATTGCAACAAGTAATCAGGATGACAACAAGGATCGATGTAAAATTTTCTTGTTCCAAGTTGGTGGGATTTGTGGCGAAAAGGGGGGGGGTATAATCATGGAATCCAAAGTAAATAACTTTCCAATCACGAATTCCCGAGGAAATGAATTCCAAAAAATGACTTTGCTAATTCCGACATCCGTCAAGTGTTATTTCCAAATTATGTCTAATTCCTGTATCTCTAAACAGGTGCTTCACACGTATAAGAAAATGTATAATTCCTAATAATTGGTAATTTGTAAGTGTTTACTTTGATGTTCAGTGCCTGATAATGCCAGTATTCTGAAACTGACTGATACAAGAAATCGTGGGTTACTATCAAGACATCACGTGTGGGTTGTAGCATTTGCATCACTTGCAAAAATGCATATTTATTATGGCAAAAAAAAATGAAAAGGAATATTACCGATGTTAAATTAGGAATGTTACTTAAGGTAGTAGACCTGTGTTAAGGAATGTAACTCCTAAAATTCACTTTCATGTTTTGTTCAAATTATTTTCATTAATATATTCTTAGGTTCTAAGTAATTTTTATTCTTTTTCACATAAATGCTCAAAAAGCACCTATGAATTTTACCGTTTAAAACGCTTTGCTGATTAAAAAGAAATAGCTCCCTTTATATATTACCAAGGTCTACTAAACTGCTTTTTATCTCGAAGCCATGAAATGGCTGGAGAGATATTAAAATGACAAGAAAAAATTACGTGAGGCTTCAAGCCTATTAACAGCTCTAAAAGATGGTCTTCGTGCTTCCGATAAATTATAGTGCGCAAGTTTCTTTCAAAATCGTATACATTGTGTTTTTAAGTTATATTTCTTCACATTCTTGAGTTGAATACGGTGTTGTTTTATTAAATTGAAAACAATATGCATGTTTATCAAATTACTCGTTTTTTATATTGCGTCACGGATCAACGAACCTGTCGCGCAGTAATTTGTCAAAGATGAAAATAACATTTGTTTACCTGTGACTGTTTATTGCATATATTTATAGCAATGAAATCACAAAATCCGATTATTTTCACGTATTACGGAATAACTTAATGCATGCAGACGTATGCAGCAGTTCTTTGGATGACTACGAAGTTTTGCCACGTGTAGATTTTCAGGGCTTCGAGATTCAGCTCCATCGGAGCTTTGATTTATCTTTTCGTGAATAACCAGTAAATATCATTAAGAACATTTTGTTTTTGACACGGCCCAAACAATAAAAGAGTTGTTTTATTTGCTTAACGACACTCATATTTGTAGGGATATTGTAAAATGCCAGGATATCTCTTTATTTATTCTTTTTCGAACAAAATCCATCACAACCCACTTGCATGAGTACTAGTCGAATGAATTTTCCAAAACAAAATGTCCTATCACATTGACGTAGTACTGAAATGTCATCTTAAAATAACAATAACAATAGTCTTTGTTATATGCAATGTACTTTTCTATTGTTGCAGTGTAAAGGGGGAGAGGTGAACTTGCCCTTTGACCCCACTGGATCCGTAACTGTATATTGCGATTTAACAATGAACATTGGACAAATCTGAAATGTTGAAAATTCAATTTTTTTTATCAATTTCGGGCAAAATTTATAGTTTAAATCAATAAATGGCTGTTGAAATACGAAATAATGATATAATTTATGCAACATTGTCATACACAGCACACATTTTGTGTGTTCTGGCTATTTTTATGGGAACATAGATAAAAAATTGACAACTATACAGTAAATTTGTTAGGGTAGGGGTAAGTTTTATGGGTGTTGGAAGTTTATAATACTTAAAAATTGCCATAACTTGTACGAGTTGTAAAGAAGATTTGTACTTTCATACCTACTTTTCATGAATTTGAACTACTCATAAATAATATAAGGTAAAAAAGGGACAAGACTGTGTCGAAAAAGAAAAATATTCAAATGTCTGTTTTGTTTGTCTATTTAAAAGTGATAGTTTGGTCATTCAAAACTTATAAACGTCATGTTAACATGTTTAATTTTTAAGAAAGAACATTAAAAGACTGAAAACAATCGCAAGAATTATGAAATGAAAAATACAATGGGTTCTATACACCATTGAACTTACACAATTTGGAGAAAAATCTTGAAATTTACGTCAACATTTTTAAGGGGTAGGGGTAAGGTTTTTCAATGGGTATAGAAATGGTACTTATATAGGATATTTGTAGGCTTATACCATCACAGTCTATCATTCTATACTATTTTTTCAGGACTGAGAGGTACCAATCAACAATTTGAAGCAACTGAAAGAAAAACTTTTGTCAGAAACGAAATTTTCCCAAATTTCTTTGGGTGGGTCTAAAAAGGGGGTTCGTTTCAACATTGCGTGCAGATTATGCTCATGCAAACGTGTTTTATTTTTAAGAGGGGATGTAAGCAGACTTAAAAATGTGGGTGGGGCTCATAAATGGGAGGGGGGTGCACGTATGAAAATAAAATCCAAAATTTTCGCGCAGAGTTCACAAACAAATCGAACGGGGGATATTGCAGCCCATTGGGTTGCATGTATCATTATTTTGACAGGGACATTTTAAAAAATTTTTTTATAGAAAATACATTATTCTTAATAGAAAAAATCTAAACGTTACAGCAACAGGATAACAGTAAACACCTACAATTGCCGGGAACTAAAATCACATGTCACAATTTACAAGCGAACTGCACCAGAAAAACAATAATGAAAACAAGAGACAAATATAAATAACGATAGGAACTCGGGATAGCCGGACTTGGTACCGGCACTAGCAAAAGCCAGTGGCAGGGTTACACCAGTTTATGGATACCCAAACCTCCATTTCTCTATCCCGTTTCCCTATAGTATAATAAAACCCAATACAGGTAGACTGCTAACTCAATGACCACTATTTTGGAAAAGAAAAGCATATGACAAAACGTAATCTAGAAAGATGGGTCAAAGAGTGCACGCCGCTAAACTGCCGGCTAGCTCAAGGAACCCAGTCTGCTGGTAAAACGCTGTCGCACTGTCTCATCTTGTGTAGCTAAAATGGCTATCGTTAATCAAAATATCCATTAAGTTAAAAAGGACAACAAATCTACATGAACATATTTCTTATATAGTTTTTAGTGACTAGAATTATATATAACTATAAATACCTTCATTTTTCTGGCTATGACAAACAATAATAACACAATAAATTCCAAGGAAATAGTGCATATACTTCATGTTGGAATATTCTCCAAGCTAACTGTGATTAAATTGTTTTTCTTACTTTAAAAAATAAAAATTCAGATGATGATTAAATACATGTGATGAAAATGATAAGGAACTACTGAAATCAAGCAAATCTTATATAAACAGTCATAATAACCATGACATATGTATCTTAAACTTACAATCGTGAGAAAGTAAAATTCAGATTTTTGTGTAACTTTTCTACTGATTTCTATTCCCACACATTTGATTTTGTCAATTGAATGGCCAGGAAAATCAGGCATGTGGACAAACAAGAAGATCCCTATCAATAACAATACGTAATACAGAACAATAATGTCTTAATATAAAACAGTAATTCTAATGCAACATTTATATAACGAATGTTTTGATTGGTCAAAACTGACCGTCAATTCCACCATCTACACACCTGGGACAAAGTAGGTCCCCTGTTTAGTCTGATTCCTAATACATTCACGAGTTAAAAATAGAACATGGAATTGATTTGTTGCATTAGAATCGCAATAACAGTACATTATTTTAATACCCGAGGGCGTCAATCTTGATTTGACGGTCAAAATATCCGTTTACAGGCTCCGCTATGCGTCGCCTATATGCGTCGCCTATAAACTGCATTTTGACCGTCAAATCTACGATTGACGCCCTCGGGTATTCAAATAATGTACTGTTATTGCTTAAATGTATATTCATTTGGTGTTTCTATTCATCAGCATTTTTTTCTGTAAACAGTCTGAGAGTAGTAAGATCAAGATGACCGTTATTTGTGGCGTAACGTTCTTGTGACATTTTTGTATGCATCCGATGAAGACGGCCGTGTCGATGAAATATAATGCGAATACTTTGATTTTAATACATATGAAAAAGAAAGGAAATGGGGTAAACGTCAAGGAGACAACATCCCATATCCAGGTTAAAACGACCCAAAACAAAGCATCTAGGGGTCACCGTACGGTCTTCAACACAGTGAGGAACCTCACACCATATAGCAAGCCCAAAAAGGTAAAAAGTGAATAAATCAATGGAGACAAACCACATCCAATTACCCAAATATCAAGAAACTACAATTTTATAAGAAGACACAGACAAACCAATCACCAACATATTCCTGACTTGGGACAGGCGCAAAAATTGCGATGGGGTTAAACTTGTATAGAACATTTTGCTAAAAACTAATTTAGGTTTACGTTATTTCTACACAAAAATGTATGCTGTAATTGAATACAAGATTTAAAGAAAATACTGATAGAGATTTCCAGAATATATATGCAAAATATAGTTTTTAAAACATGAATATTAAAGTTTTCACCATTCCAGTTATCAGATCGGACTTGTCTGAAATGGAGGTCTTAACTCATTGACTTCCAGGAATCTTACTAAAGCAAACTATGTATAACAAATATGTCCCACTATGATAAAATATAGTAAAAAGATGTGAGTTTTTCTTTATTTATTTCAAGAGGAAATGCTACGAGCGGTTCTCCTAAAGTAGATATTATTAATCCCCAGAAATTGACTTGTGAGCAGTGTTTATGACCAGTGTTTGAACATTGAAAATAAGTGCTAGATCAACATAAAAGTATGATTATGGATAATTTTAATTATAAACTGTTTATACACCAATACATTGGGAACACATTGATAAATTTCAATATATACCTTTAAAAAGTGAGGCTTGTTTAGGGGGTCCCAATATCCCATATCCCAGTAAGTCTGGACTAAAATATCCCTTTGAAAATAGAAGATATCCCACTAATTATTGGAATATCCCATTTTCCATAGTCAAAATATCCCATATCCCAGTACTTTTTGTCTCAAATATCCCATATCCCATCAACAAAAATCGTAAATATCCCGTATTCCAATATACCAAAAACAAGCCTCAAAAGTAAAACCTACATTTTTTTGTAAGGTGCAGGTGAATCAGGAATCAGGATGTACTACATATAAGAAAATATGTTACCCTGTTATTTCAAACAGAATCCATACTACAAGTATCCATTCTTCAATGACATTATGACTATAATTTAAGGCTGCGTACTGAAAATCAAGCGTCGGTGTCTTTTTCAGCATCCTTTGAGATATTAACTTGGTAATTTGTTTATCACCATAAGTGGGCGAGTGTGTCTTTTTAGAGTAATAATCCTTGTGCTTGTAAATTGTGTCCTTTTTTTTGGCCAGGCTTCTTTTCAATGTCGTTTGAGGTTTAACCCACCATTTCTTTTGAAATGCCTGTACCATGTCAGGACCATTACGACCGACAATTTTCCCTGTGGTTTCCACCTGATTTGTCTTTTTGTCTCGAGGACTTCGGTTCTTAACAACTCTGTCTGGTAATTTTGTAATTACCCACATATTTTATCTTGGTTTTTGCGTATAACTAAAGTTGATTTCGAATTTTGTTCTGGTCCTTAGTTTCAGTCTTTGAACTTAGTAAATTTTGCTGAAACTTTCAATTTTCCGGTCCTAACATTTTCCATATCAAGATAAGTTACAGTAGAGTTAGAATTTCATTCAAATTTATTGACTTTTGACTGAGTTTTGGACCGAAGAAATTACTACCTTTATTCAGTTTTGTAGTTTGTCCAGCCTTTTTAGCTCACCTGGCCAAAAACCATGTGAGCTTTTGCCATCACTTGGCGTCCGTCGTCTGTCGTCCGTCGTCGTCATCCGTACACTTTTCACATTTTGACTATCTCCTTTGAAACCACTGTACCAATTTTAACCAAACTTCACAGGAATGATGCATGGTAGGTCCTTCACAAAGATTGCCGAAATTTTTCCGATCCGCCAAAAAACATGGCCGCCAACGCCGAACATAGTTTTAACATTGGACCCTATTGGAAAATGCACATTTGGCTATCTCTTCTGAAACAACAGAACAAAACTGGACCAACATCGTCCGTAAACTTTCCACATTTTGACTATCTCCTCTGAAACCACTGTACCAATTTTAACAAAACTTTACAGGAATGATATATGGAAGGTCCTTGACTTAGATTACCGAAATTTCCCGATTGGCCAAAAACATGGCCGCCAGCGCAGAACATAGTTTAACATTGGACCCTATGAAAACAAAACATATATCTGCTATCTCCTCTGAAGCAACTGAAGCAAATTGAACCAAACTTTACAGGGATGATGTATGGAAGGTCCTTTACGTAGATTGCCGAAATTTTTCCGATCGGCTAAAAAACATGGCCGCCAGCGCAGAACATAGCTTAACATGGGACCCTATTGGAAAAGCATAT
Source organism: Modiolus philippinarum (assembly GCA_002080025.1). NCBI lineage: Eukaryota > Metazoa > Mollusca > Bivalvia > Mytilida > Modiolidae > Modiolus > Modiolus philippinarum. The sequence continues at coordinate 23,372 of MJUU01039197.1, forward strand.
ATTTGCTATCTCCTCTGAAGCAACTGAAGCAAATTCAATCAAACTTTACAGGAATGATGTATGGAAGGTCCTTTACTTAGATTACTGAATTTTTTCCGATCTGCTAAAAAAACATGGCCGCCAGCGCAGAACATAGTTTAACAAGAGACCCTATGAGAAAAGCATATATTTGCTATCTCCTCTGAAGCTACTAAAGCAAATTGAACCAAACTTTTGAGGAATGATGTATGGAAGGTTCTTTACTTAGTTTGCAGAATTTTTTCTGATCCGCCAAAAAAACATGGTCGCAAGCACAAGGCATAGTTTAACATTGGACCCTATGGCAAAAAGCATATATTAGATAATTCCTCTGAAGCTAATGAAGCAAATTGAACCAAACTTTAGAAGAATGATGTATGGAAGGTCCTTAATGTAGATTGCCGAAATTTTTCCGATCGGCTTAAACATGAGAGTCAGCACAGAACATATTTTAAAAACATGGATCCTTTAGGAAACGCATATATTTGCTATCTCCCCTAAAGCTACTTATGCAAATTGAACCAAACTTTACAGGAACGGTGTATGGAAGTTCCTTCACATAGAATGCCGAAAACATGGACGCCATCACAGAACATAGTTTAACATTAGACCCTATGGCAAAAATCACATTTTCATTTTCTCCTGTGATACCACTGAAGCAAATTCAACCAATCTTTATAGGAATGATGTACGGAAGGTACTTTACAAAAATTACTCATTTCATTTCGGTCCGATAAAAAACATGGCTTCCAGTGCAGAACATAGTTAAACATTTGAGCCAACTGGTGCTGAGACAAATGTGAAACATACACTAAGAAAAATCAGGAGAAGTTGGGAATTTTACCTCACATTCTAGGGAATTTATAGTTTTAAAATTCATGTGACCCTTTTGTCTTGAATTATAGCACTGAGAGGACAAATTTCGTCAAATATGAGATTCAAGTCAAAAAAGATGTTGATCAAGTAATGTCTATTGCTTCCCTATCTCTAACGGATATATTAATGGGATTCATTCAGCAAGATATGATTTATTAATGGAAAGAGCATCATAAATGCATCTGAAATTGAGATTGAAGTATTTAGCATCTTTTATGTAATAAGCTTTTAAAAGTCCATATAGAGATTCAGTCAAATAGGAGTATAAGAAAGAGTCTCATCTAGATTAGAAACAAGTTTTTGAAATTCAACTATGGTAAACAATCAAGTAGAGCTTTCTGGGTTCGGTTCATATAGAGCTCTATTTCTTAATACAAATATTACAAATTAATATATATCACTTATCGGTATAAACAAGAAATTATGAAAATTGAATTACTTCTAAAAAGTAAATTGATATCTATTGAGCTTTCCAGATTAAATACATGTATGAAAAATATAGAGTTTTTAAAAGATGAATATTAAGTTTTCACCAGCCCAATAATCAGATAAGTATATAGAAATAATAAGGGAGAAATAAAATTTTCATGACACCTTTTTCAGAAATATGATCGGTGATCCTTATTTTTTATTTCCTCTTTCTAAAATAATTCTTAAATACACTTCATCCTTCTTTTTCGTCGAAATCTCTCGTTTTTATTCTAGCTAAATTTGTGAAAATCTATTGTCTCCCTAAATAGACTCTATTATTAACTCAAAATCTTGCTATTTTTGAAATCTTGTGCTGATAAAACGAGTTCGGTGACGTGACTTAGTTATTTTTTTACCAAAACTTTGAACTGTATTTAACAAGATAAACATGGAAAAATGTATCGTTTTATCTTTATTCAACCGAAATGCCCATTTTTATCTTAATTATATCCCCTCTCATATTTTTCGTCTTTTGAATACCCGGTATTTTGATTTTTGATGTATTGAAGATACCTAAGATGTTAAAATAGGGTCTGTAAGTCTCGTCATGTGACACCGAGAAATCACGATAAAATTGCAATTTCAAAACGTTTCCCGCCAAAATATGACGTTGCAGGATTATGACGTTTAAATTTTTAACTTGAAACGTCATGGGTTTTTGTTAAAAATGCAACTTCCGGGTACAAAAGATAGACCCGGAAGTACCAAAATTGTCCGAGACTTACAGACCCTATTGTCATCTGAAGAGCCAATATTTACCTCTACTACCGTGTTGAAATAGAATATTATCATTTTTGTTATTATGCAACAGTTTCGTAAGACGAAGCATGGAATAATCAGTAAACACAAAAATAACCCTCTAAAAACTATGTATTATACATAATACAAGAAAACGCTAGCATCTTAACGAAAGAATTTCCTGGTTTTGATCAATGGCGATGTTATCGTGTCTTAAAGTTCTCATACATTTGTATAAATGCCAACTCCTATTCTGTATTACTTTACATAATGTTGTTATCTGTAAGCAACAGGTAACTTATGATTTAACGACATTATTCACTATATTACAATTTAGCATATTTCAACAGTGAATGTAGAATGGATTGATTTGTTTTAGCTTTTAGTGCTTAAATATTCAACGGAAATTTTTCTTTGTTGCAATTGTATGATAATTATTGCAAAAATTTCATAACGGATAACATTCATACAAACATTCATTATTATAATTAATATTTCGACCTTGGAATAAATAGCGATGTTTGTGTACTTTACAAAGTTTTTCTTAAGTTCCGTTCAAGTTGTTTCAATAAAACGTTAGAGTTGTCTGCACTTGATGTTGATGATTTACGTAAAACGTAAACGTAAGGCAGTGTTAAAGCGGAAAGTTCTTATAAGGGCAACATTAATTAACCAATTTCATAAAAAGTTTATTACGTTGATTGGAATACCGACGTTGTTCAGCGTTGTCCAAACCTGTTAGAAGAGCGAATATTGAGAGAGTGGAATTGATGTTGTATTTATTGTATGAATTTGAACTACTAATTTTAAAAGATTAATTGATGTGTTAACCGATCATGACGTCGTTCATTTCGAGATTACACAATTTTGCATCATACCTTGGAATCTTCTAACATGCCTGTTACAATGGCATTACCAGGAAAGGCTCTTCCCATATCTATTGCTGGAATAACTGTTTTGATTTTCTCATGTATTATACAGATAGTAGGACTAATGACTCCATTTTGGAATTATTTGAATCGACCAGGAATCAAACTTTACAAAGGACTATGGACAGTTTGTGTGACTACAGTGTACACAACACAATGTTCAAGAGCTGATTGTGGTATGTTAGGAAATAATAACGTAAATGTTAAGAAATTACTTATAAACTTTTATACATATATGAAAAAAGAGGGAATAACAGGGAAAATCTACAATGGCGTAAAATTACAATTACATGTTACAATTTGCGAAGGAAAACTCGTGAAAAACACAAATAAGACAAAAGACAAGCATAACCATCGATAGGAACTTGGGACAGTCGTCCTCGGCACCAGCACTAGCAAAAGTCAGCGGGAGGGTTAAACCGGTTTATGGCCGTGGGTACCCAAACCTCCCCTTTATCTATCCTGTTTTCCTATAGTATAATAAACATACGAATAAAACCCAATACAGGCATGACCACAATCTGGAAAGGAGAGAAAAAGACAATACGTTATTTTGAAAGATGGATCAAGGGGTGCTCGCCGATAATCTGCCAACCAGCTAAAGGTGCCTAGTCTACTTTTAGAACATTTTCCATAAATTCCGTGACAAAAGACATGACTTACATCTCGAATTTGACGAAAACGTTAATCTCAAAACTAAAATTTTCGACAAAACGGACGATTTCAATTTCAAAATTATCAATTTCCCTTACATTGACAGTAACATTCCAGCTCCTCCTGCTTACGGAGTGTATGTTTCACAGCTGATGCGTTTCGCGAGTGCTAGCACAAACTATACACTTAGTTATCTCCGTGACTGCTAGCACAAATTATACAGACTTAGTTATCTCCGTGACCGCCTTATGAATCAAGGCTTAAAAAAATTCCGTCTCATACGATCATTAAAAAGTTCTTTAATAGATATCACTCCCTTGTGCAAAAATTTGAAGTTTCGGTCCGAAGTCTGATTTAAGATTCTTCCTTTACTTAATACTGGGATGCTAATTTCTTGTAACTGTCTACAGCCTTTCAATGGCAATTGCTGTTTAGTTGCTACCGTACACTACCGCAATGGAAAGGGAAGTTTGTCTAGCCATAAAACTGGTTTAACCCATCATTTCTTTTGAAATGCCTTTACCAAATCAGGACAATTGTGGTCGACCATTTTGCCGGTGTTTTCCAACCGATTTGTCTTTTTGTCTCATGGACTTTGGCTCTTGAACACTCTCTTCGGTATTCTGTTATTACCCCCATCTACTAAATCATATGCTTATTCTAATGTTGAGTAAAAATCTTAATCTGTTATGGTTTCACAAATTCCGATTCTTATTATTTGAATAACTAACAAGACAACTAAGCAGATTATTCATATTTGTTAGTAATACATTAATTGCTTTAGGATGGATAAGGAGACAGAGGTTGAAACCTTCGTCACTGAAAACTAAACTGAGGCCAGAATATTGACATACAAAATCAAAAACAAAGGAATCCCCAAAAGAGCATGCCTAGAAAATGCATACACTTGGTAACAATTTCATCTTTATTATTGAAAATACTACAAATGTCTTCAAGTCAATCTATAATATAGACCTTTTTCCTTAAAATAAAATCAGTGATTCGTTACGTCTGACTCTGAAAGCTCGAAATGTCAGCGTGTCTGTTTTTTTCTGGAAGAAAGTGACATTGTAACTGTCTCTTGTAATTTTGCTATCTGTAATAAAAGGACACATCGTACATCCAAAGCCCACTGAAATATTACATCCTTGGTTCGACTATGTGTCACTATATTCTGTACTGAAGATTTCATACCGAATCTCATTTTAAGCAATGAATGTCGAGATTAAAAAAATGAATATCAGCAACATATTTTGGATGATTTAATTGAGGTTATTTTTATGGTTGTTTAAGTGAAGTATACAGGAATAATTATACTCAGATATAATATCTTCACTCTATTAAATTGTGTTCATATGATTGGCGAATGACATAATTTCAAACGTAAAATGATGAATCTTATATCGTTGACGAATGTGAATTGTGGAACAAAGGAATCGCTTTTTTGAACTTATGTCACATCTAATGACATTTCATCTTATCTTATAATAAAAAATGATGGAGGATCAAGCAAACTCTCATTTAAAAATGTGAGAATAATTTTTCATTCCAAAGAAAGTATATATATATAACCCATCAGTGGAAAAAGCAATATGTTTTTGTCCAATCCAATCTTTGGGTCGACCTGCAAAAATTGACCGACTCAAAAATGTTATCGAGTAAAAGGTTAATCCTATTAAGTGTATTTTGATTTCTTCGGTTTTTGTTTTAAATTAGATTGAAGCATTAGGCCATATCCGAATTCTGGTATTTAGATTTACCAGTTTTTGTTTGTCCGCCCTACGTCATAAACATGTCCGCCCCATGTGACCAGTTTAATGACGTTTTAGGCTTTATGACGTGACGTTTTCTATACTGTGACGTGTTGAAAAGTGGTCCAGGAAATCCTGATACCACAACTCGGATATGGTCTTTTGAGCTTTAGTTTTTCAACAATTATTTATAATATATAAATGTAATAACAAACAATGTATTTCGTAAATACATTTCTGTAATGATATGTGAAGTTTAAACCGGTTCTGACCCGTTAGATAAATTTTCGTATTCAACGTATGTTAAATAAAGCCCCGTGCTATTTCCCGCCAAATCTATTCAGAATACAATTCTCGGTTTTTATCAGTTATCATTATACCCCCTTTACATACACGAATGTCTCTTACGAATCGTTACGAATGATCGATTCGTAGTCGTTCGCATGCATCCGTATCTAACTCACCGACATTCGTACATAACTTGTAGACATTCGTTGATATTCGTATCGAATCGTGTAAGGACATGAAAATTTTTTGACATGACAAAAAATTTTGCACGAATGTCCACGAATCTTTATCGATTATTTCATTCGTAAAGAGACCGCAAACCAATCTTAAGAATTCTTAAGTCATCGTTAACAGATCGCAATAAATCGTAAAGCATTCGTAATAAACCGTTGACAATATGGTTCCTAAAATATTTTACGACTTATTTACGAATAATTGCGAGTAGTTTACGATCGTTTTGTGATTGATTTACGTACAAACACGCATTCATGCGATCACTTTGAGAAAACATACGGTTACTTCACGAATTTATACGAATACTTTGAGAGTGCTTTCTAAATAAATGCGAGTATTTTACGAATGGGTCGGCACTCCAACTTGAGTCATGTCCCCCCTTTCTAAAAGTAGGATGGAAAAGTCATGATGATGTAAATTTTCTTTTTATTCCCTTTGTGACTGCTGAAGAAAAGGTCGAGGAATATTTTTTACGAATTAAAGTTTAGTTTTTGGTAGGATATTACTCGTCTCCTTAAATATGCATTTTAAGCCAACACGAGGTTATATAGTCTGAAATTTATAAAGGCAGATGTTATCCCAAAAAGAAAAATTGCTGCTGTTTGTGAAACAATCGTTACTTAATCTCAGATACTCGTAAAAACTCGTTAAGTTATCGTAAATAACTCGTTAATTATCCGTAAAAGCTAGGATAAGATCGCAATAATTCGTTTTGTGCTCGCAAGAACTCTTAGATAACTCGCATCCATTCGTGTGTCGCTCGCAATTATTCGTAACGATTCGTAAATTTGTATCGTAACTGCATGGCGTTCATTCTTAATTCTTAATAAATCGTAAAGTGGTCGTTCATACTCGCAACTCATCGTACAGAAATCGAAATTCACTCGTAAATGTGTTTTATTCGCAAGCATTCGTATGAGTTTTACGAATCTTAGAATTTAAAAAGATTCGTAAGGATTCGAAAGAAAAATTCGTGTATGTGAAGGGGCATAAGAGAAACAGATTACACCACTTTATCCCGATTATTACCATATCTTATCCACTCTCGATAGTAAAATTTAAAATTTTAAACGCTCGCAATTAAAATTTTTGAAATCTAACTATCTCTAACTATCTCTAGTGGATAAAATATATATATGGTAATGAACGGGATCCTGTGGTGTAATGTATATATACTTCTTTATAAGATACACGTAGGGAAGTGGACATTTTTATAAAAGCTTTACTAAAAGACCATAAGATTCAAACGAATACTTATTTGATGTTAATTTAAATTCTTGGCATTTATCATATCTCTAGTTTGCTGGCCATGGAGCACGAACTTGACTTATTTGTACAAACGACAAATATCCTTTCCCTCTTAGTTTTCTTCATTTTTGGCTTTTCACAAATTATGAACTAATAACTTAATTTATCCCGCCGTTTCAGTAACGTCTGCTAAAAATAATGAAATTGGAACTTTGGTAATTTAATTTAAACGTATCAATGTAAAAAATGGATAACAGGAAACAACTACAATGGCTGAACATTATAATTACATGTTGAAACATTAGTTTAATCCTATTATTATATTTGTACTTTTATTTCTATGTATTAGGAAAAGAAACACACCTACTCAATAAAACATCATATTGCACAGTTGATCATGATAAATCATCATATTGCACACTTGCTTTGATTGACGTTTCTAGGCCACACCTCTTTTACACCCACAATAGATAAACCACGCCCCCGATGTTTGTCACCAGTGACTTAAGCCATGTCAATCAAATATAATAAAATAATTATGGCACTTCTATACTTGATCAATATGGGGTTTAACGGAGCGCAAAAGATACTATTGAACCCTCGTTCAATATTACTTTATTGCTCCGTTAAACCCCATATTGATCTCGTGGAAGTGCCATAATTGTATAATATCATGCAGAAAATTAAACAATATACGTGTAGTGTCTTCAAATATAAGATGTATTTGCATGAGTCTTAGAAACAGGGGAAATGCAAGCATTGCCACTCGCTTTTTGGATTCACTACACGTATACTGTTTTTATACTGCAATCTTAAAATATGAGTAACTTTTATTTATATGGCTTAAGAATATTGAAATAATATTCCCCGAATAGAAACTCGCTGTTTCTGTCAATTGGATCATTATTTAGCTTTGTTGCAAAAGTGAAATAAACACCAAAGGAATAGACTATGATAAAAATGTTAATTGAACACCTGAGGTAGAAATGAACTATATCTGTATATAATTGAGTAAATTCAATATCTACTTTTCATCAGAATTATCTTTTTCAAATTAAGTGAATAGGGATATGGAATGGGTGTTGACGTCATACAGACATAATATTAATACACAGAAGGCTGTCATTATATGTGGACTACAGTATGAACTTCATCCTTATACGTACCCCTTTACACGCACCGAAAATATCACAATTGCAGTATAATAGAAATTATGTTTTAATGTATACTTCAGATTATAAACAGCTGAACGACACAGATTTCTGCAGCGTTATCTGGAAGTTTATTCAAATACTTGAATGTTTTGGAGTGGTAGCCCTGGTGGTTGCTATTATCCTGATTATACTGTACTTTGTACTGGAATACAGACCACGCCTTAAAGGAGGTGCTATTGGCTGCTGTTTTGTTGCAGGTATAAATAAACATTGTATGTAATTAAAAGTATAAAGAAAATATCGGGGAATTAAAATTACAAAAAAAATAAAAATAATAATAATAAAAGGGAGAAACAGCATGAACTTTATATTTTGTGTTTTAAATGAGTTGCCATTTTCTGAACCACCATTGGTACGAGTCCGGCGACTGGAACCATTATGAATGTTTTTTTTTTAAACATTTCATCAGAATTATTCTAGACCATGACAAAATTACCGATAATTCGTTTTCTCAATGTCTGTACCCCATGGTGATATATAGAAAAGATATAGAAAAATAAGTAAAACAAGGGTTGAACGAGCAAGGATGGCAAAACATTGCCTTTTTGATTACTGAGTCAATAACGTACTAAGACGTTGTTGAGTTCGTAATATGAAGTATTGAAAATTGTGTTCTGCAATGCTACAAATTAGAGTGATCAATAAAAATGTTTGCATAGGCAAAAAATACTATAAAAATCTCTACACAATTATAACAAAAAAAGTCTAAAATAAACGGATCATTCTTTCAATCTTATGATGATGTTCACAGGAAATTATTCAGAAAATTAGGACACGGCGAAAATTATTAGTTTACATCGTGTCAAACGAATAGTTTTAAACGATAAAAAGCAATATACAGTTATTTCATGCTTTTGAAGGAAACAGCAAAAACTATTGTTTCGAGGTGATAGAAATGACTTGTGAACTTACCTGAGGCCATAGGCCGAACCAACTATTTGTAAGTCAATTCCATCATCGAAGGACAATAGTTTTGCTATTTCCTGAAACAGTGAAATAAACAACTATTTTATTCACTTACAAATGTATATAAACCTTAAAAACAATCTTTGCCAATAAAAAAAATCTACACAGATACATGTAAGATTTGAATGACGTCGCACTGTGCAATTATTTTGCACATGGAACAGTTCGTCCTGAAATCTGTAAACAGTTAACTGTTAACTGTTCCACCCTACGTTGAAATTTTCATGAAAAAATAAAAAAAATGTGTCCATATGAAAAAGTGTAACTATAAGGTAATAATAACCTATGTTTCAAGCTTTATACAATATAACAGACTATATTTCTACCATTTCAGGAGCAGCTATATTAAGTGGATCTATCATTTATGCAACACGAGTGGAGAAATCAAGTCTTCATTTTTCATTTATATACAGTTTGATTGCGGCAACTGGAAGTGCTGTGTCTGGTATATTTCTACTAGTGGGAAATTGACACCCTTAAACTGAACAACAGCGGGTTGGAAAATGCATTATAAAGAATTTACAAAATTCAGTTAATAATTATTTTTGAAACGAATGAGTGTTTGGTATATCTTAGCAGTGTTCGTATAAATCAGTTGTTGTATTCAGTATTAGAACTAGCATAAATAACAAATATACCGAAGTTCTGCATATGTGCATGTCAACAACTTCTGTCTCCTCAGGGCAGATCAAATCAAGACGTAAAAAATCCATAAACCGAAATATGTGTAACGGCTGATAGAGAACAAATTATCAATAGGATCTAAAAAGGAACGCCACAGTGCTAAGCAGATATACTCCTTAGGTTTTAACAAACTCTCCTTAAATTTAAATAGTACCTTTTGTATATGATGAAAATATAAATTACATTTTAATTTTGGAGCGTTGCCGATTTTCAGATAATATCTAGAATAACAACTGAAACAATGCAGGAATCGAATTTAGATCTAGTGAATGACAATATCGATAAAGTATCTTGACAACGGCAGAGGAATACCGAAGGAACAAAGCACAAGATTACATAAATCACAATCCGGAGACAAGGAAAAAGCAAGAACACCAGAAGACGGAAGACCAAAGACACTTAATGCCCACAAAACACACGAACACTACATACACAACACATAAAACTTTAAGGTGGTAGACCTAGGTTAAGGGACATAACTCTTAAAAGTCACTTGTATGCTTGTTTAGGTTATTTTCATATATATATTCTAAGCTTCTAAGTGACATAGATGATTTTCATTCTTGTTCACATCAAAGCTTAAAAAGCATCAATGAAACTGGCTATTTCAAACACCTAACCGATTTCAAGAGTTATCTCCCATAACCTAGGTCTACTACCTTAAGTACTAACAGTGTGAACTCTCAAAAAACAGAGCGACATCAGCTGCTCCGGAAGGGTAAGTATGTCCTGCTCTGTATACAGCACCCGTCACACGGTCAGTGAGACATATGTTTTAAAAGATCTGTTATTTTACTGATTGGTTATTGTCATTTTCTAACCCTGAGACAAAACCAATTGAGAACCATGGTACATGTAACTTCTCTTGAGTAACGAATTAAACTATCAACAAGATTACTACAGGAGAAGTATGTGTCGATTTCTTGTGGATTCTCATGGTAATACGACATTCAGCTAAGACCACAGCTTTGAACGAAAACGCTTTTGTGAATATGCAGTATTTGAGTTTTAATTGGGGAGTATACTTGTCAGAATGAAAATCAAACGATATTCTCGAGGGTTTTATCTTAAAAGCAGGTTTTGTTTTAATGCAGAATAAAACTAAAACGTCTACTTTTACACGGTCCTATGCATATAATGATACATTGAAGACATTCACAACTTATTTTCTATGCAATGACTAAAAAAATGTGTTGAAGATTTTACCAATTTTATTATTATTTTTTTTTACAATTATTATATTCAGATCTTCACAAATGTTTTTTTGTCGCCTGCTGTATGCAGAGTCGACAAAAGGGATTGCTATCCGTCGTCTTATGTGGTTGTCTTTTGTCGGTATTTGAATCCGCAATTTCTTACAAATACATCGGCAAACGAATACCGAAGCAAGAACGAGAAAAGGGGAAATTCTAAAATCATACATCCAAAATCACGGCAATTCACAGCAACATGAATTGAGACAGTATGACAAAGACAAAACAAACAAATAAACAAAAAAGAATAAGAACGTCACGAAACTAAAGCACTAGCAGTGTGAACCCCTATAAAAAGTGAGGTATCATCAGGTGCTCCGGAAGGGTAAGCATGATCTGCTCCACGCGTGTGTTATATGGCAGAAACGACCAATAAATTATTGTAAATTGTAAAGTCAGCAAAGATAAAACAAAATTGGCTCAAATTAACTTTTTAATCAGACAACAAATAATAATTTTACAAATTAAATACAATATATGACTTATCTGACAATAATGAAGTCCAAGTAATAGTGCAAATGAATAGTTCACTTAATTCCACCAATAAATGTCCAATAGAATAATCCTTATAATCCTCACTAAATAGTTGATAATAGATTCACAATAATTGATGTCGATTTCCAATACGAAAGATGTGCGTGATAATCCTATATAAACTAATTAATCCTGTATAAACTTATTAAACTGACAGACTTAACCCTTTTCAGCTACCTTACATAAATACATTTATTCTTTCCAGAAAAATCATAAATAGAACATTCTAATCAAATAATAATCACATGACTAAAATGGTTATGTAAGGAAAACCTCTAGAAAATTCTATGTGTTAAAAACTAAATTTAAATTCTAGAAATTTCTATATGTTCTAAGGTGTAATAACCTTGACCATTGTTTATTGTAAACAAGTTACATAACTAGGCCAAACAAATTACATAATATTAAGGCCGTACAAAATAAAAACAATGAATAAAATGCATTATAGAATATTTACAACATTTAATTACCTATAACACCTCCCCCCAAAAGAAAATGTTTGAATGCAATGAAAAACATTTAAAATAAACAATGAGGTGTTATGAAATTTATCAAACTCTTGACAATGCGTCTGCAATGACATTATCTTTTCCTTTAATATGTCTTATGTCTAGATTAAAACCTTGCAAAGTCAAACTCCACCTCAAAAGTCTCTGATTTTTATCTTTCATTTTATGAATAAATTTAAGAGGGTTGTGATCAGTATATACAATGATAGGCTGAATTGAAGCTGTAACATAAATTTCAAAATGTTGTAAAGCCAAAATCAGAGACAAACATTCTTTTTCAATGGTGGAGTAATTTCTCTGGTGTTTATTAAATTTTCTAGAAAAATAACAAATAGGATGGTCTATACCACCTTTACCTTCTTGTAATAAAACACCGCCAGCAGCAACATCACTGGCATCTACTGCTAATTTAAATTAGGTGTTGCTAAAACTGGCGCACTTTCTAGGATGGCTTTAAGTTCTTCAAATTATTCGAAAGAAGTTCGGAGTATCTGAAGATGTTCTTCCCAAGTGTCACTATATATAAGAATGTCATCAATGTATGCTTCACAACCGTCAATTCCAGAAATGACACTGTTGACGAGACGCTGAAAAGTTGCCGGCGAATTTTTCATGCCAAAAGCTATCACTTTGTATTGGAATAGTCCATCCGGTGTAACAAAAACGGAAAGTTCTTTTGCACGCTCTGTAAGAGGAACTTGATAAAATTCTTTCAATAAGTCATTTTTTGTAATGTGTTTAGCATTTCCAATTTCGTCAATACAGTCATCAATGCGCGGAATTGGAAATGAGTCAGTTTTTGTTACACTGTTTAATTTTCTATAGTCCGTACACATACGATAAGTTCCATCAGGTTTTGGCACTAGAATATAAGGCGAGCTCCAATTGCTTTTGCTAGGTTCAATAAAGTCATTTTTTTTTATCAAATACTGAATTTCACCATGCAGGTACTTTTGTTTGATCGGATTCAGTCGGTATGGATGCTGTTTTATCGGTACTGAAACACCAACATCGACATCATGAAATGTTTTATCAGTTCGTGTTGGAATGTCCGGAAAAAAATGTTCAAATTCACGGAGTAACTGTTTCAACTGTTCCTTTTGAATTGTTGGTAAATGTTGAAGTTTCGAATCCAAATCTTGTAGAATCTGTGAATTTTCCAGCTTCGGTGTGATAGATGCCGAATCGATCTTTTCACAAAAGTCATTTTCAGCATTGTCAGGGTCAGCACTAACTATATTTACAGAATTTACAATATTTGTGCTATTTCTATCTATATAAGGTTTTATCAT
>MJUU01039197.1:37724-71539 GCA_002080025.1 Modiolus philippinarum
TCTGCATCAGCAGACACATCAGAAGGTCTCCATTTACGCATAAGAATACCATATTTGGTGAAATAAGTAACAGGTTCTTTCAAACACTCACTTTCATCAACAGCCCTATTGAAAAGACATGAAATTTCAGGGTCCTTATGTTGCTCACTGCTAAACGTAGACATGGAAAAACCATCACCTTGAACCAATGAACTGTCAGAAAACTCCAAGGGCTTGCTTGTTTCAACACTAACATCACTAAACTGACTCATAAATGTATCCGACAAATCAAAACCATCAGTGCTATTTTCATCAACTTTCTGAACTTCCACACATTTCTTTTTCATAGCACGAGTAACTGCACAGGCAGGATACAACTCAGAAAACTCCTGTTCAACAGAATCAGGAACTTGATCAAAAGAAGGCTTGTCTGTCACAATAGGATTTCTTTGAACTTTATCCCCAGCTAAATCATTACCAAGAAGAAGTTGAACACCTTCAAAGGGCAATGACTTGATACCTAAGGTCACAGGTCCAGAAACAATATCCGAAGACAAATAAACATTATGGAGAGGAACAGCAGTATAACCACTAGAATCTACCCCTTTGATAAGAACATTTCAACCAGTACTAGAAATATCATCAAACGGCAGGGTTTCCGCCAACAAAAGAGACTGAGAGGCTCCAGTATCTCTTAGAATTCGAATAGAGGTAGAATTACAAAAATCACTCGAAAGCGACACAAAACCATCACTAATAAATGGTTCAAAAATCACCATAATGGAACTAGATGGGGATTTGACCTCGACCTTGAACAGACTTCACCTCAGAAATAGAACTATGCACATCTGTACCAAAATGAGGCAAACATTTTGACGACTCAACAAAACCACTGGGTTTAACTTCACTTTCCTTCCTTTGCTTTAACCTATAACAGTCAGATATCAGATGGCCTTCTTTCTTACAATAATTACAGGAAATCGACTTGAATGGTCTCTGTGACTGTGAGGGAGGATAGGAATTGGACGAGCTATTTACTGTACGTTGCCTACTATTTACATCATTTGAAGGTTTGGGTGAAAAAATTGTGGAATGATTTTGATTTCTGAAAAATTTCTGTGGTTTATTAAAAAATTGTGTTTTATGTGCAAGTGAAAAATCATCAGCTAAACGAGTAGCAATTTCCAAAGTTTCAGCTTTTTGTTAATCAATAAAAGTTTTAATGTCAGTACTAATACACCTTTTAAATTCTTCAATTAAAACTAGCTGACGTAATTTCTCATGATTGTTATTTATTTTCTTTGATGAACACCACCGATCAAATAGTTGCTCTTTTGTTCTAGCAAACTCTACATAGGTTTGGTCACTCTGTTTTTCTGCATTCCTAAATTTTTGGCGGTAAGCTTCAGGGACCAGTTCATAGGCTTTAAGAATTAACTCTTTTACAGTGTCATAATCTGAAGCCTGTTCTACAGATAACTGAGTGTAAATTTCCATGGCTTTACCAATTAATACACTCTGTAATAACATTGACCAATTATGTTTTGGCCACTTTAAATTCTGAGCAATTTTCTCAAAATGCAGAAAATATTTGTCTACATCCTTTTCTCGAAAAGAAGGGACCAACCTGATGTTTTAGCAACATCAAATGTCTGAGAATTCTGAGAAAGGTGCTGATTCTTTTCAGCTAATTCCAATTTTTTCATTTCTTATTGAAACACTCTTTCTTTTTTCTTTTTCCTGTCTCTCTATTTCTACTTTACTTTCTTCTAATTCTAATTTTCTGATTTCCAATTCTTTTTGAATTTCCAATTTTCTAATTTCTAATTCAGGTGTTTGAACGTCAAAAGTTTCCAAAACAGGTACATCAAAAATGTCTTCTTTAACTAAATAATTTGCAATCACATTTTGAATTTCCAATTTCCTCATTCCAGATTTAACGTTTAATTTTAAATGTTTTCCTAAAATAATCAAATCATCCTTTTTAAGCTTCCCAAAATTCTCCACCTGACACGTAGACATGAACTGTTCTGGATCAAATGACATCTTGAAAAAATTTTTTGCTGACTTTTAAAAAAATTTCTATTTAACCAAAATCTTATAATTTCTTTTTAAACAATTTCGAAAATCCCGGACGATAGCCCCCAATTTCTGTTATATGGCAGAAACGAACAATAAATTATTGTAAATTGTAAAATCAGCAAAGATAAAACAAAATTGGCTCAAATTAACTTTTTAATCAGACAACAAATAATAATTTTAAAAATTAAATACAATATATGACTTATCTGACAATAATGAAGTCCAAGTAATAGTGCAAATGAATAGTTCACTTAATTCCACAAATAAATGTCCAATAGAACAATCCTTATAATCCTCACTAAATAGTTGATAATAGATTCACAATAATTGATGTCGATTTCCAATACGAAAGATGTGCGTGATAATCCTATATAAACTAATTAATCCTGTATAAACTTATTAAACTGACTGACTTAACCCTTTTCAGCTACCTTACATAAATACATTTATTCTTTCCAGAAAAATCATAACTAGAACATTCTAATCAAATAATAATCACATGACTAAAATGGTTATGTAAGGAAAACCTCTAGAAAATTCTATGTGTTAAAAACTAAATTTAAATTCTAGAAATTTCTATATGTTCTAAGGTGTAATAACCTTGACCATTGTTTATTGTAAACAAGTTACATAACTAGGCTAAACAAATTACATAATATTAAGGCCGTACAAAATAAAAACAATGAATAAAATGCATTATAGAATATTTACAACATTAAATTACCTATAACACGTGGCACCCGTCACACTTCCAGTGAAAAGTCCGGTTTTGTCACAGTCTGTGTTAGTCAGTCCGGTAACAAACTCTGGATCTAGCCAAAGATATCTGTTCTCATTTGTGAAACTGATAGTCCGTTTCCAACCAAAGCTTCAGGATATGTTGTTCACCTGGCGTAGCTGTGCACCTGATACTTATAATTTTTGTTTTGCAGATTTTAGAGGTTCACGGATCCAAATTTGCTCATTTGTTAATTTGGTTTGTTAATGCACAACTCAATCACAACTGTAAAACCAAAATTATAAGTATCAGGTGCACAACAAAACCAGGCAAGCAACATATCCTGCAAGTTTTGTTTGTAAATCAGATTCTTACCATCTTGTTTGAAACAGAACTTATTTTAAAGTGTTACTGTACAATTCCAAAAGACAGACAAAAGTGATAATCAGTTATAATCTATTGCTATACAAAATGTCTCTTTTTTGTGATCGAATATTACAAAATCATTTATAGAATGAAATAAGATTGTCATAAGATGTTTTCAATACGGGACTTTCGAGGTAGGACTTTTCTTGTCATTGAGGGCAGAAACGATCACCTCAAATACCGGTGAGACGGAGTGACTGGATTATTGACACATTGAAATAAATACATACCACATTAAAACAGAATATTTTTGAAATATTGAAATTGAAGTGTTTACTGAAAATTGTTACTACATGACAGTCTTAAACTAAATTTTAATTGACGAAAAACAGTTANAGAGTTTGTTACCGGACTGACTAACACAGACTGTGACAAAACCGGACTTTTCACTGGAAGTGTGACGGGTGCCACGTGTTATAGGTAATTTAATGTTGTAAATATTCTATAATGCATTTTATTCATTGTTTTTATTTACATACCACATTAAAACAGAATATTTTTGAAATATTGAAATTGAAGTGTTTACTGAAAATTGTTACTACATGACAGTCTTAAACTAAATTTTAATTGACGAAAAACAGTTAACCTGAAGTGCTACAACAGATTCAATATAAATCCCCTTAGCTCAACACTTTTCATTAATTAGTGATTCCCTCTCATTGTATTGATGTATTGATTTTTAGTATAGTATCAGAACTTGCATCCGGTTTGAACACGACTAAGAAATCCCGTATTACACATGTTGGATAGACAAAGTCTGAATATATAAGAAAATAAAATTGTCTACCAGATGGTTGTTTAGTCCAAACTGAATACCATTTCCCAATGCGAAGTCGGTGGTATGTTCAACCATTCAGGATTTACGTTTGTACTTTCAAATTTAGTGTAAAACATGTCTTCTATAAGAGTTTCCATATGGGTTTCCGCCATCTTTCTTGCTCCCTTTAGAAAAAAAATCACATGGAGAAGGTATATCATATGATAGAATAATAACGATGAATTATAAAAATGCAGATGTTATAATCAAACATCAATACATTTTTAAAATACTTGATAACTATCATGTTAACTGTTACTTTTCCTTTCTGGACAGAAACAATTTAGATTAAGATGTAGAACAACAATAAAAGCGTTGTTCCATTGCTTTTTTTGCAACGTGTTTGTGGAGAT
This sequence comes from Modiolus philippinarum, assembly GCA_002080025.1. Taxonomy (NCBI): domain Eukaryota; kingdom Metazoa; phylum Mollusca; class Bivalvia; order Mytilida; family Modiolidae; genus Modiolus; species Modiolus philippinarum. The sequence continues at coordinate 42,100 of MJUU01039197.1, forward strand.
TTTGTCTCATTTGCTTTTACTCCATATCCCTTCATTACTATTAAATTTCAAACGAGGTACTAAAAGACTTTGCGTTTTGAAATTATTTACAAACTTTTGTTAATGTGTTTTTTTTTAATTTTTATCCTTCCATATGGCTCTGTCCTTGTAAATGTCCTGAATTTACATGTGTCATTCACTTGTATTTCTACCATTCAGGGAATCTGATCAATGTTTAACCCCTATTTATGCAGTCATGTCGAAAAGTGAAGCTTTGCAATCAATTATTTCTTAAACATTCAACTTAATCATACGTAACTTTACTAGGGCTTAAAGATATTCGCTGCTCAACTTGAAAATAAATAAGATTTCAGATATATACTAATTTTGAGAAAACTGAAAAAGACTAAGCAATTATTTTATTATTGAGTTAGAAGTGATAAACACTTTTACAAGAAACTGATATCTCTCATGATTTAATACATCGGCAAACGAATACCGAGGCAAAAATGATGAAAGGGGAGTTCCAAAATAAAAAATCCAAAATCACGGCAATTCAGATTCAATACGAACTGAGACAGCATGACAACGAAATAAACAAAAATGAACAAGAACGCCACATAAGTAAAGCAATAGCAGTGTGAAGCAAGGTTTACAAGGTAAAACAAACCGACCTGCGAAGATCTTTATCAAGGATGAAATTTTCTTTGTGTGATTAACTGTTAAGACGCTGGAATTTTAAACTTTATTTAATCGTATATTCTGTACATTTTTTTATTATACTATAATAAATCAAAATTCCGAATATCGCGAGATGATTTAAAGTGTAATGGCATAAAAACTATCAAATAATCAAGTTGCAGTTTGTATGAACACTTTAGGATTCAGGTATAATTTTTAGTTTTTATCAAAAATAACCCGAAGCCCTGGTAGACTAAGTGCCATCACATCGAAAGGTATTCTTAGCCTTTGGAAACTTATCTTATTTCTAAGTGCAAACATTTTATTAAACTGAGAAGTTTCCCTCTGATAATTGCCCATGTCCTTATAAGAAATTAATACTTGTCTTAAGACCTATATATAGTTATTTTTCTCTTTCATACGTTTAGACTTCTTGGCCTTCCAAATGTTTTATTTTTATTTTTACATAAGATTTGTACTTAATACATACCAGTTATATTTATGTTTGTTGATAAACATGCATTCATGAATAACATGAAGAATGAATGTTGCGTTGCTCGATATTTAGTAATAAATTCCGCTCAAACCGGTGCTGGATATCGTCTTGAACTTACCATGAGTTATGATCAAAACTCATAGTTGAAGACCTCATGGGGCTTCAAAATGAAGAAAAACAATAAAAGCGTTGTTCCTTTGCTGTAGTTTACCATATATCTGTAGCTTTGTCTCATGTACATGTACTCATTATCCCCTTCATTTCTTATTTAAGAGACATAACTTGTGTGATTGGTGATTCAAAGAATGTCAGTTTTAAGAAAATGCTGTATAGTGTAGTTTTTTATTCAATAAATTATTTGATTCAACATGTATTGAACAGAGTAAGTTCGCGGTTTAGCCTGAAAACCAGCTTTGAAATGAATATAAGACAGAATATTGCATGAGATTGTTTGATTACATTAGAATCGAAAGCACAGCACATTATTGGGACTTCCAATGGAGTCAATCATTAATAGACGGTCTTATTCTTGCTTTCCATTAAGTTACTTTTGGGTGGCTGTTCTCTATCAGATGTTATACCTGTTGGGATTTTTGTTCGTCCAAATGTTGTGTTTAGATCTGCACTGAAGAGACTAATGAGTTGTTGAAATGGTCGAAGCTAAACTTATAGTAACTTTGGTATAGAGTTATATCTAGCAGTGGGATGGTCAAATTTTCTCTGTACATATTTGAAAAAAGCATACCCATGTATCATCATGTATTAAAAAACACTGTTAAAGGCTCACCAACTAGGATCAGTGAAGCGTTATAATTCCAAAACGTTGTTTCCTTATATAACATGAGTTTCTTACCATTTCATAAACATTTTTTGTCCTAAAAATTACTAGGTACAAAGTGGTAGAGGAGATAATAGATACCAAGGCTGCAGTAATCACAGTGTATATTATACCTGCAAAATAATATTATTGTCAGTATCGCATAGATACCAGAGCTGCAGAAATGGTAGCATATTTCAGGCCTGCAGAATAATATCATCACCCGAATATGGTAGACAACAATGCTGCAACGATCAAAGTGAGTATTACACCTGCAAACTGATATTATCATCAAATTATGATAAATACCTGGAGTCCTTCTCACAAAAAATCTTTTGATTTTAAGTCAATATGAAATGATAAAGACTAACGACTAATTTTTATCGTAAGATTTTTGTGAAAAGGACTGCAGAACTGCAGAAATCGCAATCGAAGTGTATATATTTAACCGGCAAAATGAAGCCAGGTTTGCTAATTTGCATACGACCGCCATATTACAAAATGGCCGATGTTATTGTCATACAATAGTAAGGAGTGAGCAATAAAAAACTAAATTTTACTTAATTGATAATTTGTGGGTAATTTGTCTTTTTCTTAAATTTACACCTACATCGGTTGTGAATTCTTTGGGCGAATTTTGCATGGGAACTAAAAAAAGGGAGCTTCCTGGCAACATTCTCCAAATGAATTATTATCCTTTATATTATTAACAAGATTTAAAAGAACCCTGAAATTGGAAGCCGTTCTTTTAAAATCCGGCCACTGAATACAAACTCTCTTTTCCTGTAATGTCAATTCCGGATCAAAATATACTTGGTTCTTTGTTCATTTACAATTTGCAGGTTCCAGAGAGCAACAAATAGACGTGTTTTTATATTTTCGTTCTATAAAGCCATTGCCTTGGCGTGAAGTTAGGACTCAATGTCTTAATGCACACCTATTTCATCAGCAACTAATTTTGTAAACAATCGATCATGTGATCATCTATAGAATGTGGGGTACCAAATGGGTAGAAAGTCATCATTTACAAATGTATGTTGCCCTGGAATTTTGACGTCTAAGGAAATTGATTCTATTGAATTATGTATTGTGACGTCATCAACCTCATGAACAAAGAAGTGACTATGAATTTGCCATATAATTGTCAGCCGATTACTCGTATGATAGATACCAGAGCACACAGAGCTACGTGTATCATAGATGATTTTAAAGGTAAAATTACTGGCTTGTGTGTTCGTGATAGTATAGTAGACGGAGAGGGGTTAAACATTTTCGCTACCGCCAGTTTTCAAATCGGTATTTTGACCAATTTTTTTTTCTTTCAACACCGCTACCTTTTGTTTTTCTGTTGTAATTTACATTAAATTTCATAAATATTCCTTCCTCAAGACATGTTTTGCCCTCGGAAATGTAATAAAGTCGTTTTTCAATCACTTTCCTCATAACGGACATATTCTATGACCGGAAGTTAACAGATTCAGTTTCGCAGCAAATAAGTTACAATCGGAAACTTCGGAATGTACTTTGTAAATGAGATCAGTCACGAGAGAAACCGAAAAAAAAGTACGGGAACGATTGAAAAGTCCGGGAAAATGACAATTCATTTTTACATTTTTTTCATTTTGTAATTTCCGCTTTATTAATTATTTGGTGCTGAGAATTAACCTTTCCGAACTTACCTAATTTTGTCCACTTCTATTGAGGTACCTCAAAAAAAGTCCCGAATGGGTCTGTTAACTTCCGGTCATAGGATATGTCCGTTGTGAGGAAAGTGATTAAAAAACGACTTTATTATGTTTCCGAGAGCAAAACATGTCTCAAAAGTGCTTTAGTTTTGTGGCGTTCTTGTTCATTTTTGTTTATCTGTTACGTCTTTGTCAAACTGTCCCAATTCGTGTTGCTGTGTATTGCCGTGATTTTGGATTTATGATTTTAGAATTTCCCCTTTCCTCGTTCTTGCTTCGGTATTCGTTTGCCGATGTATTAAGGAAGGAATATTTATGAAATTTAAGGTACATTACAACAGAAACACAAAAGGTAGCGATGTTGAAAGAAAAAGAAATGGTCAAAATACCGATTTACAAATTGGCGGTAGCGAAACTGTTTCATCCCTTTCCGCCTACTATACTATCTAGAGCACAAAAGCCAGTAATGTTACCTTAAAATCATCTATGATACGTGCCCCTGTGACCAGAGCTGCAACAATCGCAATCGTGGTGTATATTAGACCTGCAAAACAATATAATTATTCGATCATGGATATTGAAAAATCAATTTTACAAAACCAAATAACAATTCTATTGCATTTAATGATCGAGCCAAAAAACTATGCACCTTTTTCCAAATTTATTCAAAGTACACAAATGTATTCAAATTTACATTTATGTACATTTATTTACCGATGAATAACTTAAATCTATTTACCTTCAGTAGTGATAGTTTCGTGTGTTGCTTTATACGAAACTAACCCTGGGTTTGAAAAGGGCTTCTGTGTTGATTCTTTAGCTAAAAAAAGTAACAAATGCAACATCACCAAAAAAAAATATCAATTCCTATAATATCAATCATTTTCTTACAACTTTATTCATAGAATAAAATATTACAACTCTGATAACAATAACATACATATATATAAATGATGAAATGACATTATTGGACTCGTAAGTAGAAACAAACATGTTCACTATTTATTTTCTGAAATATTTTTCAAGTATAATATATCGGCTCTAAAGGGGTTGGGGGGTACATGTCAAATAAAGAAATTACAAACGAAACGAAAGAATTACCAATGTGAATAAAATGCAATTATTGCCTTCATATAAGGTGAACATCAATAGTTGTAAATCCGAGTGAACCTGTTTTCCCGAGGGCTTTGGCCCGAGGCGAAACAACTTCACAAGGGTTGACCACTTTGATGTTCACCACATATGAAGACAATAAAAGTTTAATTATGCCGAAACTAAATACAATCGACGTGATATAACTTTTCAAAACTTAGTTTGAAAATTTACTGTTTTGAAATAGGAAATTATTATTCTTGGGTTTTGGCATGTTGACATCATGCGTAAGATAATCAGATCTATTAGAACATACCTTTTTCTATATATTATTTAAGTTATCAAAATTTGGCTAATAACAAACTTGATCAAACGTGTGAAGGGAAATACAGTTGACTTCTAAATATACAACAAAACTAAGTCACACTTATGAGTGCGACTATGCATATCAGTCCGAAAAGTCATTGTGTGAAATTATCTCCCTTCTAAACATGCTAATGAGGTGGGCGTCCACTTCATCAGCCATATTTTAGAAACACGCCGTCTGTTGATAATGCATAGTAACGGCTGGATATAAAGCTTGTTCGGGTATATAAATCACAAAGGAATGATCATTTAGTAAAACAAAAACATTTACAAAATAAAAGTTAACAGTTTGTCTGCTATTGCACGTTAAATTGTTTATAGTTGATGTCAAATGTCTTCAATGCGACCACACTTAAATTAACCTGGCGATAATAAAATATTATTAAAAGGCAAAAAATTACCGGGGGCGGACACAATTTCTGTATTAAAAGATAGCCAAAGGATTAATCTTGAAGGGGAAATATGAAATAATTGATTTCAAAGATGTATATTTCAAAGATCCACAATGATATCCCGTAACCAAGGAATAAGTGAGGGTGGTATTTTCTATTGTGTTCATTATTTGGCGGTAAATGTTATAAATACTGCCAAGGCACTCACAGGGATCAATGTACCTCATTATGATAAAATTATACGAAATTAATCGGAAGGTTTCGAGATTTCTGTATCTAAATATTTATTTGGAACGGTAGTCGAATGTTTACTGTTCCATTTAATCCATTAAAACAAACTACAGACAAAAAAACAAATTGCGATTACCTGAATGGGCCTCTGACTTTGAGTTGTAATCATGACGTATATAGGTATATTCGATTTCATTTCTAAAAATAGAGCCAGTATTGTAGCAGAATCCACGAACTTTGGGGTTTTATTCTGGGAAATTGTGTGGAAGGGCGGAAATGAAATTTTTCACACGTATTGATCAGTTCTTTGTGAATCAGTATGCCAATTATGGAGAAAATCTGGAGATGTATATTTGAGTCATCCAGAATGAGAGACACCAACTTCAGTCCACTTATACCGCAATTTACATACTAATAACGATCTTTACAATCAAACGGCGTTTCATTTACGTTATTTCTGAACCTTAATGAAATACACGATTTAAAAAAACATTAAATTTTCTAATTAGAAACAACTTTTTGGAATTTGTAACTACGGAAAACAATCTTAGTAGACCTTTTTGTTTCGTTTAATGAAGAGTTTCATTTCTTTTGTTAAAACTAATCACTTATCGGCCGGATATGACATGTGGAGGCAAAAACAGAGTATATTTCATTAATTACTTAAATAAGCATTTAATCAAACCAACTGCGTGAATATTTCATACAAAGTTCCATACACTTTGCAAAAATACATATAAGTTATGCTAATTTGCTTATACTCAACGTATAAGGAACCACTTCCGGTTGGGAGGGAAACATCATATATTATTATACCTTACATAATAAGTAATTGATTCTATTGGTTCAAATAAAGTCACATGACATAAAATAATCTGGATATTTTTCTTGAAATTAGCACAAAGGTTGAATAACCTTTACACAATACTCATGTCCATGGAATATCCTAAATNAATGTTCCATGGGTGGAACAGCACGTATTGTTCCACTCTGGTCGTAAATTTTGAAAAACATCAAAATTATCCATTCGATTGTATAATATGGAATATAATATGTAAGGTATAATAACTGCAGTTATTTGCAGGTGTGACTAAAGGGTATATACAATATCTGTTTTACATATTGCGCCTTTCACATTGCAAATGTTAAGTCAGAGTCGGTTACAGTATGGTGATGAAGTATTGATGTACTCAATGATGTTTTTAGTCATCTGAGAAAATCGAACCCTTGTACTTATTTCTGAAATCTTAGTAAAGACTGTATAACATCTGTAAGGACAACAACAACGGTGTATTAACATAAACCTTTGAAATTTTGCACAGTCGACAACATACTAAAGTCACAAGAATAGCGAATGAGTTGTTAAATGTAAAAGTCATATGACAGAGACGCTAAATAATACTGCTGAAAAAGAGCTTGAAGTTTAGAAATAAGAAAGTCGAAATCATCATGCTTGACGCAACCTTTTGATTTTTCTGGATTTGGCCTCCTATATATTTTCAGCAATGAGTTCTTTTTTTTTGACTACGTTAAGATTATGACATTAATATTTTTTTATTCTAATGCTGCTGATGAGAGGTTACTCCTTGAAACGCGCGTTCAGCATAACAAAATTAAATGTTTATTATGCAACTTCGGTACTTTAGTTTTGTTTTACACATCTTGACTTTTCAGTGTTCAGCCGTAATGATAGACGTTGTATCTAGGGTATTGTTTTATTTCTATTTCGTTTAGTAAAATCAGAAAATGGTAATTCTTCCGAGGATTGTTCGATAAAAGAACACAATAAAGAATATTTTATAGACCTGAAACTGGAAATGTTTGCTAGGTTTTCCTCCAGATTAAGCCATAAAATCACATATAGAAATAAATGGGTCCCAAAATTCATGCATATTACCTTCTAAAAATACGAAATACATCTTGTCAAGCATTGTGATGGTATCCCCTATTCATACTTACTGTTGGTATTAGTGAAGGTTGAACTTGTTGCTCACAGACAGTGTACTAAAACACGGGTATGTTTCAAATAACTTTAAGTCATCACTCCATAAGTTTAACGGTCGACATCATGATCTTGTGGACTGCTGTGGGATATCTTTTTCCCAGATGACAAAAAATCTTTCCCATTAAAAGCTCAATGTTTTTGTTTCTCTATCGGATTTGAATGTTCAACACGGCGGGTGTCTTATAAGAAGCAGCAGATGCTTGCATCTAATCTAATCTATAGTTTTTTATTGGGTCCTTGTTGTTCATCTTAGTATGTTAGTGCGTCTTTATTTTTCTCTTCTGTGCCGCCTCGTGTTATGTCTTTGTTTGTTTTTCCGATGTTGCCCTTGTCTTTTGATTATTTGTTTAAGACTGACGGTTTGGTTCTCACTTATTTTGTAACTTTAGTTCTTTATTTCAAAACATTCATAATACACCATGTTGCATTATATTACCAATGAATAATTAAAGTTGATTCACCTTCAACCGTAATATTTTTTTCTTTTGTTGTAAAAGAAGTGAATCCTAGGGTCTTATGTGTAGATTCTGTAACTGCAAAACAAATATGTCAAGAATGCATTAACTATCAGAAAGACACTGCAAAAATGATCAGGATAGTCGATATTAATGAAGTGGTACATACTACTGAAAAGGTAAACTTTGGCAAAGAACGGCAACAGCTAACATGTAGTCATATTACAGCTTGGACAGTTAATTTATCACGGGTTTTTAAAATCTTTGGATCTCATACATTTTCAATATTTTCAATATTGTGGTACGATGACGAAATGGTGTTTCAGATGTTAAGTTTTAATTTGGGTCAATCGATAATAGTAATTCCTTTGAGGATTGTTCAATTAAAGATCTTAATAAAGAACACTTAATAGTTGCTAGTTTATTTTCTTTTTCTCAGATCTAGCCCTTGCATGAACATGGCTTCATATGCAGATACAATTCAGATAAAAGGGACACAAAAGGGAGACATCATTAGTTCCCATAAGTATTCCCATTACTGTTCATCTTCTTTAAATGTTGTAATCTAAAATCCTTGCATCTCTACCACACCATTATAGGTTTTGTTGGAATCAGATATAATTTTAGCTATTTCTATTTATCTATACACGAACATTTAAGGTAGATCGACACTTACGCGGGGCATTCGATTGTTGTGAAAATCGATTTGAATGCAGAATTGACTTAATTTTTAAGCCGGAATGTTCTTTTCTCAGTCTGCATTGTGTCGTCATAATAAATTAACATATTTATATCATTCACTTTCCTGCGAATCATTTCCCTTTTGCAGTAAGCATTTTCTATGTTGCAAACTACATAAAATAATTTTTTTAATCAAACGTTAAATACGTTAAATATATAAAAAAAATTAAAATCTATGTGATATGTATTTCATATGAAAGCTAAACAATAAACATGTTCCTAGGCTATCCTATATATTCTTTGTCAATGTTGCTGCAAAATACTGCATTTTGCCTGATTTTCATAGCCTGTTGACAAAATGAGATGATCGGTGACACATCGTTTTTATTTCATTCTTGGAGCATACAAGTTAAGACATACAAAATATCTCAATATAAAACAAAATATGTCCGATATTTTTATTAGACTCGAATTACCTTAAAGAACATCACGTGTAATACACAGTCTTACTGTTTTTTTAGAGTTTTAAAACCATAACTTGTGTTGTCTTGTTTTTAATCTTACTTTATTTTGCATCACGGTCCCTTTTAACTAAGAAATTGCTACAACAACGGCAGTAGAATACCGAAGGAACAAAGCACATGAAATGACGAGTGTCACTTCAATAAAAACAAACAATCCTTTTTGCACATTTTTATCCACTTGTTTTGTCCTAGTAAGGTTGTCGTAATTTCGGTTAAATATGAATTGCCTTGTTTTTTGGAATTTTGGTTTTAGAATTTTCCCTTTTTTCCCTTTTTGATTTGGTATTTGTTTGCCGATGTATTACACCTGTGAACATTTTATGTTTTTGCTGCCACCATTGTTAATAACGTTGAAATAACATTAGATACTATGGCATAATTAATTGGTGGAAAACATTGACAACGTGTCCTTTTGAAGTCCTATCAATCAGTTATTTTTAATATTATGTAGGTCTTTATCCAATCCCCAAATTGAAACGGATTATGGAGATCGAATTATGCCCTCCACTTATCCGTATAACTCTTTGCTCCAACTTTTTAAAAAAATTTAAATCAACGTGAATTTCAGAGTCAAACTGTTGAATAAATGAGAAACAGTAACAACATGTACTCCAAAAAACCGTACTTTAGTTGTAACTCTGATCTACTTGACGTCTTAAGCTCTAGATCTATAATACACTGTAGCAGTATTAAAAGTGTCGACGTCTCCACACTTTATACTATGATTCCTCATAAACAACTAACAATTCGGCTGAAAGATCTAATTCACAAATGTTCCATAAAAAAGGTGAACAATGATACAGATACATTGTTGTAGATATAGAACAAGCTACTTTATGAAAAATTCATCCGAAAACAAATACATAAGAAGTAATGTTAGAGTTTCTGATCGACAATACATTTGTCCAGTTTTGAGGATTTTTTTTCTATCGTTTATCTAAACATAACCCTAAAAATAATTCTAGTCCTACCCTCAGCCCCTATCTTAACCCTGACCGTAAGTAAGTCTTTGTCAGCTGATATCTACTGAAATACATCAAAATTCTTGACCAAACCCTTCGGGAAGTTTTGAGTTTAATTTCCTGCCGTAGTGCTACACTGTTTCACAAAAAGACTAGGCTCCTTGAGCTCGCAACAGTTTAGCGGATACTACTCGACCTATTCAAAATTACGTTTTTTTTTTCTTTTCCTTTATTTTCAAGGAAGTGGTGTTGGAGTAAGTAGTCTACCTGTATCAGGTTTTATTTGTAAGTTTATTTTTATGCTATAGGGAAACGGGATAGAGAAATGGGAGGTTACGGTTCCCATTTATCTTTTTAACCCTAGCACAAGCTTTTTTGCTAGTGCCGGTACCAAGTACAGCTATTCTGAGTTCCTAAAGTTGTTAAAGATTTTCTGTCATCTCGTTATCGGTGTTTTTCATGTGCATGTGCCAGGTAGATTTTGGCATCGGCCATTGTAGGTGCTTCCTGTTATTTTTTCCGTTTGGATTTACCATAGCTAAAAATCTTACTATAGTAGAAAATTATCATTACAGGATATATTAGATCAAAAAGCAATGAAATAAAAGGAACAACAGGAAACACCTACAATGGTTGAAAATTATAATTTACATGCCACAATCTGCTAGGGAACTACACAAGAAAAACACAAACAAGACAAAAGACAAACGTAAACAACGATAGGAACTCGGGACAGCCGGACTTGGTACCGGCACTAGCAAAAGCAAGTGGTAGGGTTTTACCGGTTTATGGGTACCCAAACCTCCCCTTTATCTGTCCCGTTTCNCTATAGTATAGTAAACATACGAATAAAACCCAATACAGGTAGACTACTAACTCCATGACCACAATCTTGAAAGGAAATAATATGACAATACGTAATTTTGAAAGATGGGTCAAGGGGTTCTCGCTGCTAATCTGCCGGCTAGCTAGAGGAGCCTAGCGAAATTACTGTTAATTTATTTTCTGCATATGCACATTTCGACAACTTATGTCTCATCAGTGCAGATCAAACCAAAACATTTGGAAGTCCATTAACCGAAAAACTTGTTAAGGCTGATAGAATACAAATAACCAAAATGATCTAAAAATAATGCCAATATTCAGCTAAGGACAGATCTATAAATGGGGCGATACTCCTTACTTTTAAACAAAATTTGTAAAATTCAGATATTGCAAGTTTCAATCAAGTCAGAGATATAATATTACAGTTATCGTTATACTTGGTATTAGTGGAAGTGTTTTGTTTACTGGTTTCCGTAAAGATTTGTAGTACAGTTAAGGTGTCTCAGTGGTATTATTCCGCCATTTTTTTGGTCAAATACATTCAAATTCATTACGAAATTTAACAAAAATAGTGATTTAAAATGTAATGTAAGTTTCAAAGTATCTTTACAAACATAAATTCAAGTATCGTAGAGGTGTCAATATATTCACATATTACCCGTCAAGTGCTTTTTAGGAGGAAAGAATAGAGTACACCACTTTGTCACCGAAAAAAGTTACTAAGTACAGTGGTTTGTATATTAAATTAAAATATTGTTTTTAATTTGTTGATTTTTATGTAACAGTTTATATCTCATAATTCCCAAGGGTACTCACCAACCCAGTAGTCTGTACTTCGGTGTTGACCCGAAAACCGATTTATTTTGAACCTTGAAATATCTTATTTTACAAAATTTTGTTCAAAACTAAGTGTATCTCCCTCATATATAGCGAGAGTCAATCAAAAGAACGAACAATCCATGGACAATGGCAAAATCAGACACCAAGAAACAAGGACACCACTTGACTACGGGACAAAAAAGAAAAACGAAGACACACACACATATGAACAACACGAACCCAATAAAAAACCATGGGTGAGAATATAGCTCTGTCCTTTACTGAATTTTGGCTATTCGATTAAGATCATGTTGGTTTTTGTTCTCTATCAGCTTTTACCCGTATTTCGGTATGGACTTCCAAATGTTTTATTTGATCTGCACTGAAGAGACATGAGTTGTCTAAATGCGCATATGCAGAAATAATTATGCTTTATTTACGAAATACTCAAATTTGATCGAACGACAAATGTGAAATATACATATGTTAAAAATATCCATATACCGAAGTAAACGTTAATTTTGTTTCTGCATATGCGCATTTCTACAACTTATGTCCCTTCAGTGCACACCAAACCAAATCATTTCGAAATCCGAAACCAAAGCATGTGTAAAAGCTGATGGGAAACAAATTACTAAAAGGATATAAATAGAAAAGCAAAACTCAGCTCAAGACAGAGCTATGCAAAGAGGGAGATACTCCCTAGTTTTCAAAAAAAAATCTTAAACTTAGATATTGCAAGTTTCAAAATAAAATCAGTTTTCGGGCCAGCACCGAAATACTGGCTGGTGGGTTGGTGAATACGGTCGGTACTAACAGTCCATCAGCAGAGGCATCGACCCAGTGGTAAAAAAGAACAAAATAACGAAGTTCCTGTGAATTGAGTTCTTTATATGGTTATATTACTGATTCAGTAAAATTGTAAAGAGCCAAAGTCTAAGAAGTAACACGACAAGGCAGGTGGAAAACCACAGGTAAATTGTCGACCGTTATGGTCCTCACTTGGTAATTCATTTCAAAGAAATAGCGGGTTAAACCGGTATTATGGCATCAAACCTTCCCTTCCCTTGCGGTAGTGGTCTGTAGCAACTCGACCGGAATGGCCATGGACAGGCTGTAAGACAGTGAAATGTTCTTCGAAAGACTAGGTAAAAACCAGGTTGTAAGAGACATGTTGGGTGGCTGATTGGTGAATGTCATTTTCTAACAATAGAATCCATGACACGTGTTACTTCTCTAACCCTCAAATAAGACTGTGAAAGTTTGAAACTGATAAATACATCCCTTCGAAAAGAAATATCTAGACAGCAAATCTGCATAACAAACATCATCAACAAGGAACAACTTAAATATTAGTGTGATATAGAAGTCAACACAGAAGACAAAAGCACCGACAAAAAACCGTCAACCGCAAAGGTCCTAATTTGTTACAGGCATCTGAAAAGAAATGGTGGGTTCAAACAGCAAACAACCAAGGATAGTATTCAATAGATACATGTACCTTTGTTCTAATAAGTTTACAGTTTAACAATTGAATATAACATTTAGTACATCATTTTATTTTCTATAGATTAATACTTACCGTCCTCTATATCTGTCTGAAATGGGTCACAATCCTCAAAATCAAGCCAAGGTGCTGCAAGGGAAAAATAAACACTGAAGATACTACAAATGTAATAGCAGCAGATGGCATATTCGACAACTTATATTTCCTTCGGATTGATCAAATAAAATAACAACAGCACATGTATGTAATTATGCGAAATCGATATTTTGAGTGATGTTTAGAAACAATGAAAATATGTTCCATAAATATCAATTAAACGATATCTAACTGCTAAAAAATAAGATATTGGTTCTTTTAGAAAGACGCATGTGTTTTTGAAATATCCCTTCTGGATTCATACAATTCATCCCTACGGTATTACGGGTCACCATTTAAAGGTGACATTTAAAGGACCTCTAGTAGTCTTAATAATTTCCATTCCCTTTCCAGTAAAATAATGCGGATTATTATATTAAAGAAATAGATATTAAGAAAATTCAAACAGTCTCATCGATCAATATTTAGCTTATTCAGTGTTTCTTTTCCATTACAGCGGAAATAGCCCTAACTGGATGTTAAAACAATTCAAACATGCAGAAAGGTAATTTTACGGTAACATCGGTATTTGGTATTGACTGATCTTTTGTAACACTTCAAATCTGGAAAACAGTACATGAGACTGTTGCATTTTCATTTTTTTACTTTAACCAAAGAGATTTTGACGAGTGAATATTGCAAATAAACTTTGCTTCAAGCTGAGACCTATTCATTGCCCGTTCTAATATTACGTTTATTGGTAATAAACATTTTGCTTAAAGGCAAAGGAATGACAAATGGTTTATTATGGATAGCATGAAATCAGTAAAGGAATTACAGGCATTGCTCGTGAAAAAAATGAGCATAATCATGACACGATTAGTTGACCTGGTATCACCTGCTGTGGGATTACAATATATTTCTAGATACAGGTTAAAATTATCCATAATAGTACTATCTATTGCCAGAGTCCTGTCATAAGTGTTCCCAAAAGTACAATCTTTTGCTAGATCCTGGTCCACATTTTCTCTAGTAGCAAAATCAATTTGTAGACTCTGGTCACAATTGTTCAAATCAGCCCTGTATTGTAGGCTTAAGTCATTGTGATCACGACATAGGTTGTGCGGTTATTTATCTGTTATTTTTTGTTTTGTTTCGTTTTTTTTTGTTTTTTTTTCAATAATAAAATAAAATGTTAAAATAGTAAATCCAGTATGCCACAACTCAATTTATCGTTTTAAGACAAAACTGCTGAATGAATCGGTTTTGAACATAATACAAATATTGGACATGGAATCGATAAATTATTCATTATGCTGACCCGAAAACCGATCATTTTTGGAACCTTACAATATCTTAATTTTTTGTAAATTTTGTTGAAAACTAAGGAGAATCTCCTTCATGCAAAGCTCTGTCCTTTTTTGGCTTTACATTTAGATCATATTGGTTATTTGTTCTCTATCAGTTTTTCAACAACTTTGAGTTTATGGTCTTCCAAACGTTTAGATTTTATCAGCACTGAAGAGACATAAGTTGTCGAAATGCGCATATGCAGAAAATAAATTCACAGTTACTTCGGTATTTAGTTATATTCACTTAAGCTTCACTCTCAATAAAAATCCGGCCCCAAAAAATCACTGTTCATTCATATGGCCTTGAGATGATGATACAGTGGTAGTCGAATTGTGTATTTGATAAGTAAAGATCTTACCCAAATTTAGTGGTACCCACTTACGGTACCTTTGAACTCAAGTAGATAATGAGCTATTCCATTGAACTTTTTAAAAGATATTTTTACCACAAAATAACTTACAATTACATATATGTGTCAATTCAATCCATTCGTCAAGGAATTCAATGTCTCCATTTGTGGGCACCATTTTAATCCTGAACTTCGCATCCCGAATGTACGGCAGAATGGACATTCTATTTTCTGTGCAGTTACAACATACTGGTAATGCTCTGTAAAATAATCACATATGTGTATTCAGCTGAATTGATAAATACATACACAAATATCTTCTCATGAAAAAACTTTATAATCACTTGTAAGACGAAATCAGCTATTGGAACTTTGTTGAGCTTTCAAGTCCGACATTTTGCTGTCACATTGACGAAAAATACGTATAGTTATTACAAAATCAAAGTCAAGAGACATGGCAGAAACTAGAATTAAAAAAAATTAACAAAGACAGGAGACACCCACAAGGCATGAAAACAAAAACACAGTATTCAGAACTAAGGTTCTTTAAGTATAAACTCCCAAGAAATCTTTGATTGGAATGGTTGCTCCGGACGGGCAAGCACGTCCTGCGGCGCTAATGGCATCCGTCACAGTATCAGTGAGTCAATCCAGGGTTTAGTGATAGCAGGTAAATCCACGAAGACGTGAAATCTAGCGAAAATGTCTGATTTCATTCGGACACCGACAAGTCATATCTTTCATTCATATCATCGTGACGGTCATAGAATTTCTCGAGGGATGAAAGTAACAAAGGCTGAACAAATGCTTTTTGGACAGTTTTATTGCTCTTTTTAAAAAAAAGAATACTGTATAAACTTCGTGCTCGGCAGTAATGAAACAACTGTGAAATGTACACGCCATAGGTTGGAAAGGTAGGTATATTACTGCTATGAAAGGGAAAGTTCACAATTGAGAAATTGAGAAGTTAAAATATAACTATACTAGAGGTTATTTCGTCACCCCGAGATATTTGATAAAATGATAAGTCATGGAGGCCTTGGATTTTTTACTTTTAATTTAAATGACTATGTTTTACATTGAGAATGTTAAGGTCAAAGACCACTGTTAATTTGGACCCTTACTTTAGGACCTTACTAGGGTGATGAAATGTAAAATAAAGATGTGAGTCTTATTAAGGTCTATGTCTTTTTCACATTTGACCAACCTATTTGAGTGTATAGATCTAAACCGATTGCTGGTGTTTTATATCGTTGGTTTCTACCCATAACTCAAGAAAAATAAAATCTGAAGAAGAACTCTTCAAAAGTGTTCATAATCAAAGGTATTTGTCTCTAGCAGAATAACTCTAAAATTTGGCGCATATGGTGATATAAGCATCTAGTAGATGAAACATAAAACATGGAGAAAATGGGTGTATCTTTTTTGCTCATTTAGATAATAATAGTCAAAAATATGAATCTCCACAGCATCTTACTTCATGTTTATATTTTTCAGAAAAGGAATATTTCTTTCTTTCGTTTGAAAGGAGCAGCTCGATTAGTTCTGCTTAGTTAAGTTGTGCTTGTTTTAAATATCTAAATATAGTACTTTCTATAATTAGATAAACAGTATAGCATTAAACTTGCAATTAAAAAACAATGAAAGGATATGGAGTAAATGCACATAAGACAAAGTCTCTACAAATATATGGTAAAACCAATCCAAGGAACAACGCTTCTTTTTTGTTCCTCATCTTGAAGTCACCATAAAGCCATCAAGAAATATTTAACACACAATTTTTCTGATAGACGAACTTAACTGGACTGATCAACTGGTTGATTTTTACACAATACACCATCAACAGATTTAATAAAAAGGCAAAACATCTGATAAAACATTCAAATGAGAATTTTCCTTAAGAGCCATAAGGTAACGACAAAACTCGACCTAAAACCGTGAAGGTGACAGTCACTTTGTTTTGTAATTGTATAATGAATGGATGAAACAGACTTATAAAAATCACTAAGTGTTGTAGACTGAAATAAATCAGTTTACAGTTAAGTTGAAATAATAAAATGTTTATTTAAGGAGGTAGACCTGGGGTAGGAGGAGATAACTCCATTTTTCACTTTTTTATTACTTACACGAACAAATAGAATCATTGCAATAGGTATGATCAATTTTTTTAAATTGTAAATTTTTTTCCATACAGCAAATAAAGGTTCACTTTGTCATGAAAACAAATACCTAACATCCAGATATTTATAATAAGTGCATTTTACTCTACATTTTTGCAATGCTGTCCAAAGATAATGAAAATATGTAAAAGTCGGATTTTTCCAAGGGAGGTAATTTATAGCTTAGATTTAAGAAATAATTAACAGTAGCCATATATTTATATTATTTTTACCACGGGCTTGCACTTTATGGCGAATATTTTACCCCGAGCGACCAGCGAGGGGTAAAATATCACCATAAAGAGCAAGCCCGTGGTCAGGAAATTTATTAAGCCTTTGTGTGTCTTGTCTTTTTTCTAGTTAAGTTTACTTTATGTCTATAGGAGTCTAGGATGATGTTTATTTCGCTGAACGTTATAACTCTTTATTCAGCGGCCGACTCCGACCTGCCGTTGGGTGTTGGGTTTTCTCACCGTTCATTGAAGATCTTATGGTGGCTTTGAGTTGCTATTACTCCCCTTTGGGTCGTTGTCTTTTGACACATTCCCCATTTCCCTTCTTTTTTCTAAATTTACTATCATAATTGATGCTTACTTTCACACATTCTTAAACTACATAATTTTGCATTTGAAATAATTTTAAATCAAAAACAAATTTAATTAGAGCCAATTTCATACACCACAAACAAGTCCTAAACGGACCAAATTATAGGAGGAATTGGGGTATCTTAGATGACCTCTAGACAAAAAACGGGACGGTAAAAATTGTTGAAAATTGCTAAAAGTCGACATGAACATGTGTAGTTTAAATACTGAAAATAGTAAAAAAAAAATAAACGAGTGGATAATTGTAGGCTTCCCCAGGTCTACCCCCTTAAAAAAAATTAAAAGTAACCATATATTTATATTATTTTTACCAACGGGCTGGCACTTTATAGCGAATACTTTACCAGCAAGGGGTAAAATATCACCATAAAGTGCCAGCCCATGTATGTAATATAAATATTGGGCTACTGTGAATTATTTCAATTCTAATAAGACACTCACAACGTTCCGATAAGAAGATTTTCGTCCTAGTAGGCACTGCTGAAACGCCATTTTACGCCGTCAGTT
The DNA here is from genome assembly GCA_002080025.1 of Modiolus philippinarum. Lineage (NCBI taxonomy): Eukaryota > Metazoa > Mollusca > Bivalvia > Mytilida > Modiolidae > Modiolus > Modiolus philippinarum. Next base: position 60,665 of record MJUU01039197.1, read on the forward strand.
AGTCTGTAACGTTGCAAAGACTGATGTAAAATTATCTATTACGTTATCGTAAGTACCGTCCTTTCTTTATGACGTTACCCATAAGCATATATTATTTTTACCACGGGTTTGGATACAAATCCATTAAAGGCCGTCATATTAGAACTACGAATATACAATACTTACAAATGTTCCAACGACCGTAAATGCTCAAATAATCGAATGCGCACTGTTTTCATCTTGTTAACATGAAAAATACTGAAAAAGTAAGAATAAAAATATACAATTGATTCAGCAAGACAATTCTCGTTTGCATTTGAATAAGAACATAAATGAATTAAAATAAACAAAGTGAATTATATTACATGTAAGTTCTCTTTCGAGGAAGCACAATCGTATATATGTAATACAGCTTTCTTAAGCGTATAGTTATACGTCGCATATTCTGGAATTTAGTAACTATACACTAAGCCAGATATTGAGGACAACTCATATTTCAATTTAAACGTAATTTTTGAGGGTGGATCTAAAGTTTTGATAAAAAAAAATATGAAGAATTACTGTGCTATATAATTATTCCAATTACAATGAACAAAATTCGTTAAGTTAGAAAAGGCATTTAAAAAGAAGTACAACTAAAGGCTATTTTAAAAAATGAGGTGCTATCGCTCGGTATAAAATATTAACAAATATAAGGTCTGCCCATGTTCTAATTCGCAAAAAGCCCGCTTGCAATAATCTATTTCTTAAATCAAAGATGTGCATACTACTTGGATTTTGATTTTTGATAATGTTTTACACATAGTTGAACTTTGTCATTTTTATGCATTATATTGCATAAAGGGTACATCATTTGTCCGGATTACCCCTCCTTCAGTTTATAAGATAGGAAGTTTTTATTTTGCAAGTTGATTGTACACACATGATACTTGGAGTTTGATTTTGGATAATTTTTCAGAAAACTACGCATTGTTGAACACTGTCATTTTATGCATTATATTGCATATAGGTACATCATTTATCCGGATAACTCCTCCTAGAGTTTATAAGATAGGTTAGTTTTTATTTTGCAGGTTGATTGTGCACATATCAAAGATGTGTATGCTACTTGGATTTTGATTTTGGATAATTTCTCCGAAAACCACACATTGTTGAACTTTGTCATTTTTATGTATTAAATTGCACATAGGGTACATGATTTGTCCGGATAACTCCTCCTACAGTTTATCAGATAGGAAGTTTTTATTTTGCAGGTTGATTGTGCACATATCAAAGATGTGCATGCTGGTTGGATTTTGATTTTTGCTCCTTTTTTTTTACAAAAATATACCTTGTTGAAATTAATCATTTTTAGGCGAGATAATGATTATAGGGTACAGCATTTGTCCGGATACTCTTACAGTTTTTAAGTTAGGAAATCTGTACTTTTCAGATTGATTGTGCATACATTAAAGATGTCCATGCTACTTATATTCTGATATTTTATAAAAGTATGCATTGTTGAACTTAGTCATTTTAGGCAAGATAATGCTCATAGGCTACATCATTTGTCCGGGTAGCTCCTCCTACAGTTTATAAAATAGGAAGTTTTTATTTTTCAGGTTGATTGTGCACAAATCAAAGATGTGAATGCTACTTGGAGTTTGATTTTGATAATTTTTCAGAAAACTACACATTGTTGAACACTGTCATTTTTATGCATTATATTGCATATAGGGTACATCATTTGTACGGATAACTCCTCCTACAGTTTATAAGAATGAAGTTTTTATTTTTCAGGTTGATTGTGCATATATCAAAGATGTGCATGCTACTTGGATTTTGATTTTGGATACTTTTTCAGAAACTACACGTTGTTGAACTTTGTCATTTTTATGCACATTATTGCTTATAGGGTACATCGTTTGTCTGGATAACTTCTACAGTTTTTAAGGTCGGAAATTTTTATTTTGCAGATTGATTGTGGATATATCAAAGATGTGCATGTTGGTTGGATTTTGATTTTTGCTGATTTTTTTTTACATAAATATGAATTTTTGAATTTAGCAATTTTTAGTCGAGATAATTATTATAGGGTACATCATTTGTCCGTATAACTCTTACAGTTTTTAAGTTAGGAAATTTATATTTTGCAGTTTGATTGTGCATACATTGAAGATGTCCATGCTACTTGGATTCTGATTTTTTTTACAAAAATATGCATTGTTGAACTTAGTCATTTTTAGGCAAGATAATGCCTATAGGGTACATCATTTGTCCGGGTAACTCCTTCTTCAGTTTTTAAGGTAGAAAGTTTTTATTTTGCAGATTGATTGTGCATATATTGAAGATGTGCATCCTACTTTTATTTTGATTTTTGCTGATTTTTCACCAAAAAATGAGGTAGTCATTTTTAGGTGAGATAATGCTTATAGGGTACACCATTTGCCCGGATAAATCCACCTACAGTTTTTAAGAAATCTAACAGGAAACTTGTGCATCTGTAAGAGATGTGCAAACTACTTGGAATTCGATATTAGATTATTTTAGGTAATGCAGGAGTATTCGATATGTTGGGGCTGGGGTAAGGTTCTTTATTATACTATAGGGAAACGGGATAGAGATAGGGGAGGTTTGGGTACGGATAAACCGTTTAAACCTTCATTACTAGCCATTACTAGTGCCGGTACCAGGTCCGGCTATCCCCGAGGTCCTATCGTTGTCTTTATTTGTCTCTAGTAATTTTATCGTTTTTCTTGTGCAGTTTCCTGATAGATTGTGGCATGTGAGTGTAATTTTCGGCCATTGTAAGTGCTTAATGTTATATTTTCTACATTAATTTGTACAGGAAATGACACGTGTGTCCACAAGTATAACTTGTTGATGTCTCATCCCCTTCGAAAATATGTTTTCTCTTAAAATATTTTAGCAAATTCAATTTTTGGATTTTTACACACATTTTGTTTACAATCTGTTTACTTATCCTTTAAGATAATAATCTAATTAATTCTTCTTAAGCATTCCAAATTAAGTTGTCCGAATAGTTAATAAAGATCCATCAAAACGTGTTTTATCATGAAATAGGTTTTTAATTGGTTACTTAATTTGATTTATTACATATATAACCCCATAGCTACCTGCTCTTGTTCGTCTTGGAGGATCGGTCGGCATAAAAAGTATGAATATTTGGTTAACACCTCGTCAAGAGCATTCACATCATGTATGGTTTGTACTTAATTAGAAAAATGTATTTCCCTGAAATGTTCAATACTTGGCTGAAATTGACTTTTATTCATTCGGTGTACTTCCACCGTTGATTTGTACCATTTGGTACTTCTTTTACAAAATAGACATATATTTTATCGGTTTTGTTCTTACAGTTCTTTCAAATTTTTTAACCCATCAAACTGTTCATCCTCTAATACCGCTATCTGGTTTTTGGCAAGCTCCCTGTGAACAACAATAACAAAACATTATTGTAAAATAATAACTAGATTTCCAATTACAAGCAGTAGTTGCTCTGTCAATTCAATGATTTCATTTTGTTTGTAGCGTCAAAACCTACCTACAAATCAATATTTTTTGAAACTGAACAAATTTCAAATTTTGACGTGTTTTGGAGGCCATGTGGGAAAAATGTCAGTTTTTTAAATTGTTTTTTCTTGCGTCTTGTTCGCAATGTCAAAATCTGCATACAAATCAACCTTTGTTGAAATCAGATAAAGTAGTTTTTTTACATATTTTGCGGCATCTTGGAAATGACGGCTATTTGATTTTTTTTATTAAAAATTTGTTCTCAAAATGTTCAATCAAGCTTTTATATAATAACGTTTAATGGATAAAGTAACAAATAAATATATATAGTTATAACCAACGAAGACAAAATTGACTTATCCAATGACAATAATAGGTGTAATAACTTGATAAGAATTAAATATTAACACCTCCCCCGCATAACTAGATAGATCCATGTAAATCTAATGCAATCCAAACAAATCAGTGAAGTTGCAATTCAATGTAAAATGGCAATTTTCGTTGCATTTTTATTTTCGCTATTTTAGCTGTATTAAATGAAGCACGATGTAAACTGTCGCAAATATTTTGATGCAATTTGGTAATTAAATACTTCAACATACAACAGTGAATTCCAGACTGCGCGTTTTGATACCTCGAAAAAAGACGGCGCGAAAATTTACAGTTAATGTTTCATTCAGGTTATCAAATAATTTGAATATCAAATAAATCCCAATTTGATTTTTTTTTGCAAAAAATTCTCTGTTCATCTTATTGAACATTTGCACCAAATATGTTTAATTTCTGCAATGTAGTTTCTTATATATAGAATCCTCAACTTTTTATTATTATTATGATTTATGTTTAATATTATACCCTAATATGTATTCATATAAAGTTAAATGATAATCAGACAAAGGGAATAAAATCAAAACATAACTTGGAACGAACAAGCGAACAAACGGATGAACAGACGGACAGACCCGAGCGCTATATGCCCCCTATTTTCATAGGCGTCCTAAAAAATAATGATATTTAAGCAAGTTGATATCTGACATTTTGTCAGATATGTAGACTCCTCTACCTTTAACATTACATGCAAAATATCTTGCCCTATAACGCCCTCTTTTCATGTTGTATTCTAAAAGCATATATATTTAATAAGGAATTTCGGACAAAATTAAAAGAAATTGAAATTACTCCTTCATCAAGACTAATAAATTTCTATTAGTCTATGAAAAACCTGCAAACTGAAAATCTCCCCCTAAATATTTTATTACTTGTGTCTCAAAATCTTGGACATGAATCTATTAATTTGTTTTCTTATTTATTGTCCTCCTTTCATAAAATCTTACTAATTTAGAACACTTAAATGAAAATGTCAATACTTTCATTTAAAGGTGGCAACTAGCTCAATAATAAGTTAACAACTAAACAGATGAATAAATACAATTGACACAACATAAACTATTTTATGCTTTTACTGTTAAGTACATAGCAAATTATACCATATGATTTGATTGGATAATAAGACGTAACTAACTTTTGATCTGTTGATTTACAGGTTGACAGCAGATTACTTTAAGTAAATACGGGACCATACCTCCCATAACTTCTGGTTTTGCATTTTCAATGTTTTGTGTTTTTTTTTCTGTCATGCAATAAAAATAATGAACATCTCCAGCAGAAACGGCTTTCTTATAGTGTTGTCTGCTGCATAAAGTGCCCTTGCCTGCCCTTGACGACTCTTGCAATATTCACACAAGACAATACCAAAAGTAAAATGGTTCTCTCGTGATAAGGACATCAAAGATAAGTTCTTAAAGGCGTTTACTTTGTAAATTGCTCTGACCATGACAATTTGGACAACACGGCGCATGAAACGTGTAAGATACAGGGTAGTAAGTCTTTCTTTGAGAATTAGGGCACAACGACGTTTGACGACTGTGCGGCAGTGGATTGTCAGTCTGGATTTCAGTACTTGGACACTACGATGGGTGACACGTATGCGAAAGTGGATGGTCAGAATTTAGAAACTACGACGGTTGACGTTTGTGCAGCAGTGGATTGTCGGTTTGGCTTTCAGAATTATGAAAATACGACGGTTGACGCGTGTGTGGAGTTCAGAATTTGGACACTACGAAAGGGAACGCTTGTGCTGCAGTAGATGGTCAGTCTGGCTTTAAGAATTTTGACACTACCGTTGGTGAGCTGTGTGCGGTAAAAGATGGCCAGTCTGGCTTTCAGAATTTGGACACTAAAACGGTTGACGCGTTTGAAGCAGCGGATGGTCAGACTTGTTTTCAGAATTTTAACAGTACGAAGGCGGAGGCTTGTGTGTCAGTAGTTGTCAGTCTGTCTCTCAGAATTTGAACACTACGATGAGTGACACGTGTTTGGCAACGTATGGCCAGTCTGGTTATCAGACTTTGGACACTACGATGGATGACAAGTGTGTGACAGCGGATTGTTTGTCTTTACGACATCACGATGAGTAACACTGTGTAAGGGAGACTGGTCAGTCTAAATGTGGGAAGATCCACAAACTGATGGATGACACGTTTGGGGCAGATGTTAGTCTTTTTTTTTACCTTTCGTTGACCCTGCTCCCCTTTGGTGAGTGTCCTGCCATTAGTGTTTTGATTTTACTTTCATTTTACCATTTGTGCTACAATTTTGGTTACATCATTGCCTTTATATGCTGCAAGAATTTGTTATCCCCGCACTTTCGAAGAAAGTTCGGGGATAATGTTATACCCTCCGTCTGTCCGTCCGTCCGTCGGTCCGTCCGTCCGTCCGTCACACTTTTCTTGTGACTCAAACTCCTCCTACATTTTTGGATTTAGGGATTTAATTTTGTTGTAGAATTGTTGCATATAGTGTGCAGATGCGCAATAAGCTTTCGGATTTTCGATATTGGTCTTGGTGCAAACAAGAGGCCCCNTCAGTCTAAATGTGGGAAGATCCACAAACTGATGGATGACACGTTTGGGGCAGATGTTAGTCTTTTTTTTTATCTTTCGTTGACCCTACTCACCTTTTGTGAGTGTCCTGCTTTGGTTTTACTTTCATTTTACCATTTGTGCTACAATTTTGGTTACATCATTGCCTTTATATGCTGCAAGAATTTGTTTTATTTTTCACACCAATAGTAAACTAGGATTGAATCTATAGCTTAACTTGTTGAATAGATAATATGTGATTGAATCCCTCAAAATATAATTTGAGGTTTTTCTATTGCTGTCAAAATTCTCTTTGAACGAATTCATAAGTACAAATGTCCGCCCATACGTTTCCAAATTAATTGTAAACATAAATCGGCAAACGAATACCAATGCCGAGAGGCAAAAAGCAAGACTTTTAATTCCAAAAATCAAAACACCACAATGTAGATGCAACAAAAATGGAAACAACATGACTAAAATAAATACATAAACAAACATGAGCAATTAACCAACATAACAGATACTTTTGCTGTATGAACCTTGTTAGAAGATCGGGGATTCGTCAGGTATTCAAGAAGGACAAATTGTGTGTTCCAGGGCCTGGCATACGTTACATTATCAATGAAAAGCCTGGTCTACAATGCAGTCGATGACTGTCATTTTTAAGATCAAATTCTTGATCTCCTAAAAAAATCTGTTCTCAGTTGAAAAATAGAAACATTGCATTGATCTGTCAAATCATGGTGAAACTTAACAACATATGCAGAGGCAATAATTGAACATATGTTTATGGTCTAGTGTTCATTTATTCCATATCCTTTACTAAAATATTGAAACAGAACCTTTGTATATAACATTTAGTAACAGTAATCTCGCTTTGTATAAAATCGCTGTACAAACTACAGGAAAAAATAGCAAATGAGTTTTGAAATATTGATGCGAAAGGCCGGCGATGTGGAAATATTTCTGCTCACAAAAAAATGTTCATCGTTAGAATATCAAAATTATCACGCTGTAGTAAACTTTTATTGTCTAGAATCGTCAATATAGATAAACAAGTCCAATTTAATGATAATGGTGACGATTCAACAGCGGTCTGATTTCATTTGGCCAACCCTTAATTTGACGATTGTTGGATGAAAGAATACAGTTTATATGTTATTGATACTAAAATAGGGGATTTTATTCTTTCTCACAGATAAAGGAAACGTTCAGCTATAAACGGCTCAAAGTTGGCCCTCGAAAGGGTATCTATATTCTGCTAAAACATTTGACCACCAATGGTACCTTTCTTGATTTTCATTAAAACTATATGGTTATTTATTAAATGAACGTACATCCAATGATGACTTCATCTGATGCAAGGTAGTCGAGTATTCTAATAATAGGCAAGCAATGCACTGTATGCAGTCAAAATGTTAACATTAAGAAATAAGAGATTCACAAAACGACCATCCACCACGTTTCTGATATATTGGCACGCCATGAAACAGTCAATATTTGTTTACAATGACTACAAAGTAACGAACTTTGCGGTCAACAAATTTTCATCTACTATGTCTTTGAACTTAGATTAGCCTAGACAATTCTTTTCGGAAATTGTGTTATCATAATACAAAGAATACCAATGTTGCATAAAAAACAGTAAATTTCCTTATGCTGTACACATGTTTCAAGAAGTTATCTATCATCAGCAGCAGTCTCGTTAATTTTTGGAACTTCCGGGTCATAATTTGTGCCCAAAAGTTGCATTTGTAGCAAAAACATATGACGTTTCGGGCAAAATATTTGAAAGTCATAATCCTCCAACGTCATATTTTGGAGGGAAACGTTTTCAAATGGCAATTTTATCGGTATTTCTCGGGGTCACATGACGAGAAAACAGACCCTATTCTGTTCGGAAATTTTGTTATTATCTTTATCCAACTCTTCGTTTTCTCAATACTATCTCATTTAATAAATAACAATCTCAGTCTTCATAACATGTACAATTCGAATCCGGTTATAAACAAAACAGTTGTGGAAAATAGTGTAACTCGTATAATGAGAAACCTAGTAACCACCCTGGAAAGGGCATGGCATAATTTAATGCAAATACATTAAATTATGCAAATCTTAGGCCGCTGTCTATAAAACTAACATTCAGACCTCTTTTATACGACTTCCTTATTGCAATGTTTTGTTGGAGACCTCATCTAGCCTTGTTTTATTACATGCTGGATATATGAACCCCAAATTGCCAAATACTTACAAATAAATCAGTTTCGGTACTGCATCAAAAAATCCTAATGTCAGATAGGTTAAGTTATTTTTGGTAACCAACCTGTAATAAACAGTGAATAATTTACAAATGAAAGTCAGAGGAATATTTATCTAATTGGTTAAACATTAGAATCTCTAGTAAAACGACCCAAACAAAGCATCCAAGGGTCATCGTACGGTTTTCAACACAGTGAGGAACCTCACACCATGAAGCAAGCACTAAATGGTCTTAAATGTAAAAAAGTTAATCAATCAGTGAAAACAAACTACATACAATAACCCAAATATTAAGAAACTAAAATTTTATAAGAAAACAAGGACAAGCCAATGATCAACATATTCCTGACTGAGGAGAGGCACAAAAATTGCGGTAGGTTTAAACTCGTTTTATTGGATCAATACCCTCTCCTATGTGTGGTGAATGGCTACAAAATAAATACACAGAAAGATTCATAGTAAAAATCAAACTAAAAAAGTCCAACTTATCAAGACGAGTACCGTTACAATAGAAGTACATAAAACATGAAGACAACACACAAGGATACTGTCCTGATCAATGCTTGCGGTAACTAACAGCCAGCTAAGGACATCGTTTCCGTTGACTATGATATCAAGCCTTCTTACAGGTAGCACGGTACAGTTTCTTTTTCCATAGGCGACAATAGTAACATTTTCAAGATTTTCACCCATTCATAACTTTCACCTGAGATATTGTAGTATGCTCGCTTGTAGAGCATCCATTCAACTTTAAAAAAATACCAGTGAAATATAGTCATGACCAATTCCCTAAAGAGCCTCTAATCAAAGTACGCACTGCCCGTCAGTTTACTTGTGGTCTAAGTTGCATTGAAGGGCATATTACCAATAATTCTAAAAAAAATTAATCTCCATTAATAAAGGGCACATGAAAATTTCTTATATATTTTCTTAATCATAGATAATTTGTCTATTTGAAAAAAATACAACATGAATATTATACTTAATAACCAATCAGAACTCAGCTTTCAGTATTCACTCCTCTATAGAATCTTGGGTACACAAAAGGGGAAAACCAGTTCTATGTTTAGAAACTGTACCGTGCTACCTATAGGCGGGCGGACACATCGAACAAACTTCCAGTGTAACTGCCTCCTGGTGAAAGATGACTTATTCCTGAACTTAATTCAATAAAGAACATTTGCATGTACCTTTTGACCTTGACCTCACAGTGCAATTCAAATGCCTACCCTATGGTACAAATTTGACTGGTTGTAAACACCAATTTCAAACATACTCTAAAATGCATGGTAGCAACTTTCTTGGTATTATGACTGTATTTAAGCACAGCAAGAGTAACAGTGATTCAGAGAAATACAGCTCAAACTATCTATGGTACATTAAATCCTTGACTTCTGTCTGCAATATCATGTTTACATTGAAATTCCATGTTTCCAAATAAATGACCACTCCAGATTTTACACAATGCCTTAAATTGGCCAGGAATCCAAAATGGCCAGGAGTCAGTTTTGAATGATGTAATAAAGCATTTAATTGGGTGGATATCTGATTTACTTACAGTTATCCTCTTGTAAATGTACTAGGAGTGCAAATTTTGTACTATGTCAGCAGTGCAACAAGTTAAACTGCCCCCATGGACTGATAAATACTCATCTAGAGAGTCTCAAAACTTATGAAATGAACTCTTCGCCATATTAAAATGAAAAATAAGTCTTTTCTTTATTTAAACCTGGCACCAACTTATATTTTCACTGCATATGTTTAGAAATAATTGCATTTTCAACTGCAGGGGGCCACAATTTATGACCATATTTTGCAAAGTTTGGGCTTCAGATTTCAAAATTTAAAATTGAATTTGGTATATAAATGCATTTTGCTTATTAAAATGAGAAAAAGTGGCTTGTTATCAACATTTTAAGCCTAAATATACCTAAACTTTTCAACCTGAAGGAAAAATTTTGATAAAAATTGAATTTCTCTCATTTGTCACATTTGCGAATAAAGTTAACCGATCCAAGACTTGTCGCGACAAAAATTTTAGCACATATACTGAACCGAATCATTGCGAAAAGTAAAAACAAATATTTATTGACAAATTTCAACCAGTATAATGCTCATTGACTGATACTGCTATACCAAGCAGCCAAAACTATACTAGCATATCCAAAAAAGTCAAAATTTGCTGAGTCAGCATTTTTTT
>MJUU01039197.1:72059-83682 GCA_002080025.1 Modiolus philippinarum
AAATAACAATCTCAGTCTTTATAACACATAATAAATAACAATCTCAGTCTTTATAACACATAATAAATAACAATCTCAGTCTTTATAACAATTCGAATCCGGTTATAAACGAAACAGTTGTGGAAAATAGTGTAACTCGTACAACGAGAAACCTAGTAACCACCCTGGAAAGGGCATGGCATAATTTAATGCAAATCTTAGGCCGCTGTCTATAAAACTAACATTCAGACCTCTTTTATACGACTTCCTTATTGCAATGTTTTGTTGAAGACCTCATCTAGCCTTGTTTTATTACATGCTGGATATATGAACCCCAAATTGCCAAATACTTACAAATAAATCAGTTTCGGTACTGCATCAAATAATCCTAATGTCAGATAGGTTAAGTTATTTTTGGTAACCAACCTGTAATAAACAGTGAATAATTTACAAATGAAAGTCAGAGGAATATTTATTTAATTGGGTAAACATTAGAATCTCTATTAAAACGACCCAAAACAAAGCATCTAAGTGTCATCGTACGGTTTTCAACACAGTGAGGAACCTCACACAATGAAGCAAGCACTAAATGGTCTTAAATGTAAAAAAGTTAATAAATCAGTGAAATTAGACTACATCCAATAACCCATGAAGCAGGCACTAAATGGTCTTGAATGTAAAAAAGTTAATAAATCAGTGAAATTAAACTACATCCAATAACCCATGAAGCAGGCACTAAATGGTCTTAAATGTAAAAAAGTTAATAAATCAGTGAAAACAAACTACATCCAATGATCCTAATATTAAGAAACTAAAATTTAATACGAAAACAAGGACAAGCCAATGATCAACATATTCCTAACTGAGGACAGGGACAAAAATTGCGGTAGGTTTAAACTCGTTTTATTGGATCCAAACCCTTTCCTATGTGTGGTGAATGGCTAGAAAATAAATACACAGAAAGATTCATAGTAAAAATCAAACTAAAAAGGTCTAATTTATCAAGACGAGTACCGTTACAATGGAAGTACATAAAACATGAAGACAATACACAAGGATACTGTCCTTATCAATTCTTGCGGTTACTAACAGCCAGCTAAGGACATCGTTTCCGTTGACTATGATATCAAGCCTTCTTACATATGAAACTTCAATTGAAATACTTCTAAACAGATTTCGTTTAACAACATCATCAGTTATGAAAGAATAACATGATATTGTGCAATGCCAAATACTGCCAATATAAAAAGTTGTTGTAATTTAGTTACGGTGTGAAGCATTGAGGAGCTGATCAATATTTTTGCTAATAAAAAACCAGAAGTAAAGATTTAACAACAATGATGTATCTATATCCTTTATGAATAGGTTTGTCCAACAGATCAATAAGTTTGGAAATTTATGCACACTTTGTAAATGATATTTCGATTAAAGGTTCGGAAGTGAAATGCCCTCTTGTATAAAAGTTATGCACTCAGAACCAAATTTCCTTAATATGTCAAAGTATCTATAATAAAATTTAGAGAATGCTTTTTTATCAATGAATGATATCATTGATGCAACACTTGTCAGTAAGACATAGATCTCGGTCGTTGAAGTCAGAAACTTCACTACATACTCGAGCATATCGAACAAGTTGTGAAATGTAGACCCCGTTAGAAGGGGCTGAAGGAGCATTAGTATGAGGAAAATTAACTATTTGGAAAGAGAAATCATCCCTTTTCTTAAACTTCAGTGTTTAACTATCCTTGATTTTTTGATATACCAAGATCATGAAGAAGAGTATGATTGCTGCTAGTATTGGATTTATTTAAAGTGGGTTCGGCAGGATAAATTCTGTCTGTAAATTCAGAAAATTCAGGATTATTCAAAGCCAAAATATCGTTCAAATATCTATATGTTTTGTTAAAAATATCCGCTAAATGCTGTTTAGGAGGGTTTTTGAATTTTGGCAATCAATTGTGACTCGTAGCAATAAAGAAATACATCTGCTATGAGAGGTGCACAGTTGGTACCCATTTTTTTGCCGATAGACTGTGTCACCGAAACGAACAAAAATATCATCAAGAAGAAAACTTAATGCTTTTGTCATATCCTGACAGGTCCAGGTGGTATATTTGTCATGTTTTTCGTCACTGAAAAACGATTTAAAGGTATTGCAGCAAATGCAAGTAGATTCTGATTTTTTGAAGGACCATTTGATCAAAAAAGAATATTCCGTTTGATTCGTGTATTTAGTAATGTAGTATAAAGGTTAGAAAAATCATAGCTATAGACGGAAATGTATGCTTCATTAACATATTGAATTTTCTTCCAAAACTTCTACCGAATTTTCACCTCTCCAAATATAGTTAATTCCATTGTATTCACAACATATGTTGCCCAAATTGATGACGAGATTTTTTATGGTAGTAAGCCCACTTGTCAATAAAACAGAAATGTGTGCAGTTGAACATTTCCTTGATGCCGAAATAAAACGATATTTGAAAGGATTTTTTAGAAGCTAAGGAAGCCAATACACAGTAGGAATGCTTCTATGATTAGAAGTAGCTTTTGGTTTAGCTCTAGTTTTCATATGATCATCATTTATTTGTATTTCTGTTGACGTGGTAGCTTCGTATGTACTTGAATTGCTAGTTTTATTTCGAAGCACCTCGATGTAATACTTACGTCAAGCAACGACCACACATAATTGGCTGCTTTATCTGCAGGAACAAATATATCTTTTTTTTCCAAATATTTTGACATACGTTTAATTTTTGAAGTCCCAGTGATGGTATTCTGCTGCTTATAATATGTTTCAATATGGTTATACGGATATCAACAACTTCCATACATCAATTTTATAATGAAGCGTCGAATGATTTTTTTATCCGTATATTCTCTTTTACACCACTTTTTACAGAATGAGATGACGGCTAATAAATCATTTACTGTGTTTTAATAACTTAATACCGAAATTACTTTGGATTTCATTTCTCCATTTCGATAGTGCAGTCTAGGTACTCGGACGACCATTAACTGAGAGATATTTAAAAACTGACAGAGAACAAAAAACCTGTATTATGTAAATGAAAAGCCAAAATCAGCTAAGGACAGAGGCTTGCATTGGGAAGAGTACTCCTTAATTTTCAACAAATTTACAAAAAATTTAGATATTGTAAGTTTTCAAGTAAATCGGCTTTTCGGATCAGTACATGGGATGGTGATTACACTCGGGGAATAACAGTTCACCGATAGAGGCATCGACCCGGTGGTAAAAATAACTAAATGCCGAAATTACTGTAAATTTCAGTTTCTGCAAATGGCCATTTCGACAACTTATGTCTCTTCAGTGCAGATAAAATCTAAAGATTTGGAAGACCATAAACTCAGAAATGTTTTAAAGCTGATAGAGAACAAATAACCAACAAGTTACTAATATTACCCAAAATTGAAAGCAAAAATAAAGAAAATATCTTTGTTTAAAGTTAAACTTAACATATTCATAAAGGCGGGAAAATTCATGTGATCTCACACATGAGCATATTAAATTGTGTTAAAAGTTAAACGCTGGCATTAGCTAGAAATCTCACATTTTATATTCATTATAATTTTGGGAAATATTTGTCATCCATGTGATATCTGCAGCCTGTTTTATAAGTATCTCTGAACAAACCTTTTAACCTCTTGTCTTTTTTTTTAATTTTCAGATTTTGAAAGAAAGCTTCTTTGTAGATAGGGTCGAACGTGATAATAGTGAAATTCAGATATGTTGGTTTCAGATTCGACTGAATAGACTTTGACAAATACGGGAAATAAATATTTTTAGGATGTATCGCACCAAATTGTTTACCATTGGTTTAGATGAATACCATTTTTGCTTTTAAAAAAAAGTTTTTATGTGATAAATTATCTCCCTTTTGAAATATATTAGTGTAGATTTACGTTCGTTGCAAAATGCCTAATGTTCTTATTTCTTTATATGTAACGGTTAAAAAACAGCCATCGTATGCAAAGTCAGAATATTTTGAACAAATGTTGATTTTTCTAAAGCATTTGTATTGACTATTTAATCCTTCTGAAAATAGAAATATTTCCTCTAACAAAACAAAGAATTATATATCTTATAAATTTACATAAGTGCAGGAACAGCTTCAGTCCGTATCACAGAACTTTTCCCTTTGTTAAGCATGTTATAAGGTGATTTTTGTAAACAATAAGTACCTAAAAATAATAAAAAAAACGAACAGATAATTCTACTACTAGATAAATAATATTTGCACTCAATAAACATTAGCTGCATATTTTATATACTTTCTTAACCACTAAGTCGTATAGGTGATAAGTTTATCTGAACAATTCGATTTGCAATTACAACGAAATAGCGTATGTCAACCCAGACAATGAAATCCATGATTCCGTCCCAAAAACCTACCTACAAATCAATTTTCGCTGAAATCGGGTACAGTTTAAATTTTTACGTATTTTGGCGGCCATAGTGGAAATGGCAGCCATTTTTAATTTTTTTTCGCATAAATTCCTTCCTATTATCTGACTGAATATTTATGCAACATATTAACAAATTCTATCATGCAGTTCCCGATATTTTTCAACGTAAAATGACCGCTATCTTGGAAATAGCCGTTATTTCGATTTTTTTTGTCGCAAAAACTTATCATGTTCTAACTTCATAGCAAGTTTAATTACATCAAGCCATTCCAATATAGTTGATCGGACAAAAAGTATTGGAAGAATAATAATAAGAGAAAAAGAAGAGGAAAGTAAAATACATGTAACAACATGTCACCCTGACAAAATGTTGGGTGACATAACAAACACACAACAAACAACAGGGATGTACAGGTATGTTTATTATACTACATGTATTGGGAAACGGGACAGATAAAGAGGAGATTTGGGTACCCATAAACCGGTTTAACCCTACCGCTGGCTATTGATATTGCCGGTACCAAGTCCGGCTGTCCAGAGTTCCTATTGTTGTCCTATTGTTGTCTACGTTTGTCTTTTGTCTTATTCGTGTTCTTCATTTGTAGTTCCATAGCAGATTGTGGCATGTTACTATAACTTTCAGCCATTGTAGGTGTTTCCTGTTATCCATTTTTTACATGTTTATGTTGTTCAGAGACTGTGTGTTCTCTCTCTTTAACAATGTTTTCCTTACATTATATACTGTTAAAGAACTATTGTTTGTAGGGTTTCGATTTTCGCGGATTTCGTGTTTTGTTCAAACCACGAAATTAAGTTCTAATTAAAATGCATTTTCCATGGAGTTTTAACGCATAGAATTCGAAACCATGAATTAAATATCCACCAAATAATGATATATATATATATGTACTATATGAAAACTACGGAAATAATATCCATAAATAAGAGTACTTCTACAGGAGGCTTTCTATTTAAGACTGCAAGAAAAAACCTGTATGTGTCTGTAAGTCTCGTTGGATTTTGGAACTTTTGGGCAATCAGAAATTACGTTTTTACAATAACATTTGACGTTTCAAACAAAAAGTTCAACGTCATTATCCTGAGATGTCATGTGTTGGCGGGAAGTGTTTGCGAATTCAATTTTATCTTGAATTCCTGGAGTTCACATGACGAGACTTTCAAGTCCTTTGTATCTTATGGACTGAATGATATATGAATAATCTGCAAAGCACTCCGTCATTTATTTATACTCAAAATTATAACACATATATATGAAGTTTTATGATCATATTAGACCATTATTCACAATATACATACAAGATCTCTTTATTTATATTCTGAAAGAAATCTACTACATGTATCCAATGCATGAATCCTGTCCTTGAAAATATACCAATGACATATATATATATATATATACATGTATCTTTAAATATGTCTCTGTAAATACCTACAGTTGTTCCAAGTTTAAAAGATTATCAAAAATACCAATAGGAAGACTTTGTACGTTGTTTGAAGACAAAGCTCTGTAAAAAAACATTGAAATATTTGAAACAAACACATGACGAGAGACTACTTTTTGATCAGGTCTTATTTTTGATCCTAACAAACTTAACTCGTCTTGACTGAACACAATTAACAAGTGAACCTTATTTAATCGTTACCTATCTTAGCACGTCTTGATCGTCCTTGAAATCAATTTACTTGAATAACAAATTAAAATCTGACACTATCTTAAAAAAAATTGTGCTAAGCCTAGCAATGAAGGAATATGGAGTAAATGCAAATGAGACAAAATCTCTACAAATACATGGTAAAAAGCAAGCAATGAAACAACGCTTTTATTGTAGTTTTTCATCTTGAAGTCACCATGAGGCCTTCAATAATGAGCTTTACTCATACCTCATAGCAAGTTCAAGACGGCCCCTAGCACCGGTTTGAGTGGAATTTATTGCTAATTGTTAATCAACGCTACATTCATGTCTTTTTTTCTTTGATCCATAGATGCGGGATCGTCAACAAACATAAACTTAACAGGTTCGTACAATCGCTGTCATCAATTTCCCGACAAAAAGACTAGTAGAAGACGACCACAACATTTGAAGAACTACAGGGCACTCATCGAGCAAATTGTAAGAAAACCTGGCATAATAAAATCATGAGACGTTCGCACAATAAAAAGGTGGTCAGATCAAACAATTTTCATATTACAAAAAATTAAAAGGCCAAAATTTGAAAGAATGATAGTGCATCCATATGAGAAATTCTCTCAAGAAAAAGTACACTATAATTGAAATGTGTATAGAACATACATCTCTCTCACAGGGAATCTTTTTACGGACTCCAAACTGCAGAAGAGACAAACTCTGTCAAGATCGTGACAAGATCGAATCGGCCCAACAAGACCATATCACATCTGTTAGTTTGTGTACAGCATAGCAAAATGTACTGTTTATCATATATTTTTGTATTTTAGATGATGAACAAATCTACAAAATATAATGGTGATAAATGTGCTGAAGATAATTGTCTCTAGAATATAAAATTACTATGTTTTCCACAATAGATTTCTATTACAATCAACATTTTGTGGTATTGTCATTTTGTATTATCTTTTTTTTATTTAAATCCAAAGAATTTATCAACACATAAAGTACAGTTCTAAGTTATTTTTTTATGAATTTTGAAGATGAACACAAACGTCATTTATTATTTTTTTGTTGGCACAACAAAGCGCGTGTAGGTATTCATTATCACTTTTATTACAAGCCTTTCACTTGACGTAGGCATTTTTGACAAAATTACTAGTGACCTTCATTTTCCGTTTACCAAGCAACTTTCATATTCAGCACTAGCAATTCCTTGTTTCTGATATGTCCCGTGATGCTCATATATTTTGTAAATGTATCATTCTTTTGGTTTTCAAACACGCCTATCCTTCAGCGGCACCTCCTGTTAATCGCAGTTCATATTAGAATTTAATAGTACTCTGAAAAATGTTTAATTGTTAATATTGTTTGCTCACTTGACCCAAGGGGTCCGTGTGAGCTTTTGCCATCATTTGGCGGCCGTTTGTTTGACAAATTACATGGCTTACAGCACTGAAAATAGTTCACCATTTAACTATATCGGAAAATCATAATTTTTATAATCTACTCTGAAAACAATGGTGCAAATTTAACTAAATTACATTGGAATAATGTATGATATGCTCTTTACAAAAGTAACTGATTTCATTTGGATCAAACAAAAACATGACTGTCGGTAGATAACATAGCTAAATATCCAATATCAAAATAATGAAGTATATAATACTTAACATATCCGGTTTGATAGCCCCCTTTTTTATTGCCTTCCGCTGAGTTTGGTTTAAAATATTGCAATGTTTCTTTTTTTTCATTTATTAGGCTATCTATAAGTGGTAACTTGCCAAATTAAACTGTAAATTGTCACCCCTACCTCATAATGCAAGCTGGTGACTTTTCCAACACAACACAACAAGTTTCCTTCAATTTCCTTTTTTCATTCTAGTAAAGTTGAAATATTCTTGAGTAGATATTTAAATTCGAGCATCAGTTGTAAGAAATACTGACTAATACCTTATACATAGTCAGTAACAATAGATATTAAGACAATTGATAAATTCAAAAGTGCCCTGGGACCTGTTGTACACACACAGACACACACATACACACGATGCTTTAAAATCCATTATGTCAATTATTTCATTGTGTTTTTTTTATCAAACATTCCACCTTCATAACATTTTTTTATATAAAGAATTGATCAAAATTAATGAATTTTTAACACTTACAATGTAGTAAGGCGTGTGAATGCCTCCAATAATCTACCAGAGACATTTGTGATCTTGTTTCGACTCATATCTCTTTTCCAAGAAGAAAAAATATATACATATTTGCAAGATAATTTAGTAATATACCATAATAACATGTACACATTTAAAGAAAGAACAAAGCATTAAAATTGTGTTTTTATTCTAAAATTTTATCAAAATGGTATTACATATACAAAATGGTACAATTTATTTTAAATATGTGATAATGTAAATTCTTACATGCAAAAAATACATTTTGTCTAAGAGTAATGGTTTTCAGCAAAAAAGTAAAATATTATTTTTGATGAATTCTGTGTATCGTGTGTTTTGTTGAGTAGTATATTATGTAGTTAGTTAAAGGTAGGACATTCTTTATTTACTTTCTGTACCGGCCAGGAGGAAATGGCATCCGATATATATACACTATGTATTTTAAAAATATTTACTTTCTATGTATAAAGGAAACAGCATCCAATATCTGTATTATGTATTTTAAAAACATTTACTTTCTATGTATGAAGGAAACAGCATCCAATATCTATATTATGTTTGTTGAAGGAAGACTAGGAAATTACACATCCGATATCAATTTTCTGTAGTGCAAATGAAATAACATCGGATATTGTTATTCTGTAAAGCCAGAGAAATGACATCCGATATCTAAAACGTGAATGTTGACGGAATGACATTTGATATCTATAGACTGTGTGTATGTCTAACGTATGACATCTGATATCTACCTCTTCAATATGCAACAGGAATCAATTTTCTCATTTAATGTTGATGTGAATAGCAATTCTGTATTTCTTGTTTATTCTTATTATGAGTAGACGTCATTTCAGTTTTTTAAATTTAATCAGTTTAAGATAGAGACTTTATGACCATGACCCTTACTTGCTAGAATATTAATTAACTGTTGTAAGGTAGGTGGTTTCAGGCACTAAAAATAAAAATTGGGTTGATTTAACGAAAAAACAGAGTATATCAGACCACATTGTTGCTGTTGATTTTTTTTAAAAGTTTGCAACCATCGGAATATAATTTATTCGAAATTGGTTTTCGATACGAAAAATACTGTCGATCGACAATAATGGATGTGCCAACTTGTGGGCGAGTCTTCTATCGGTGACATTATTCGAAGTATAAGAAACTTCTATCATTTTTATCGGTCATTCGATAGGAAAAAAAATTAGAAAAGAAATTTATTTTCAAGAAATTTTGGAATATGACCATTCATGAAATTTGACCATGAATATAACAATTTGTTCGACCCTAAAGGTATTTGTAGATGTTGTAGATGTTGATTTCTTTAGATACATTGAGGAGCTAATTGACAACGTTTGTATGGTCTCACACACTTTTTGTCAATATGTTGTCGTGTAGGGCGTGAACAAATACTAAAAATATTTGCTCCTACCGATCAAAGAAAAGTCAAATAAATTAGCAATAAATATGTATATGAAAAAGATAAGAAATGGGGTAAATGTCAAAGAGACAACATTCCATATAAGGTTAAAACGACCAAAAACAAAACATCTAGGTGTCACCATATGGTCTTCAACACAGTGAGTATATATGAGTAATGTTAATTCATTTACTGATAATCTAATTAACGCGAGATCTCTGAAAAAATATAGGTGTCAATGGATTATTGATCAATCAATTTTCATCTTGTTAGTACATAAAGCGCATAATTCTTTAATCCATTTGATATAGGATCCTCAAAGCCTTATAAGAAAAATCCCATTAATTCTTAACAAATTTGATCACTGATATATTCAATGGAACACGGTCTGTAAGTTTTGTCATGAAACAACAAGATTTCACTTTGAAATGCAATTCAAATTTGTTTCCCGCCAAAACGAATTTTGAAGGCTTTTGACGTTCAACATGTTTTTGAAACGTCACATATATTGTTTGAAATGCAGTTTTCTGGTACCCAGAGGTTTCAAATTTTGACGAGACTTATAGACACTTCAAGCAAGGTTATGCAATAAATATTTTGATTTAAGTAAATACCTACATAATGTCTAGTTTCTTTAGGTTATCAAATAAACCCAAAGGAAGGTCTGTTATTGTGTTTCCCTTGATATATCTGTTGGAAAAATTGCTGATAAGTTATGTAACATTAATAATGTGATACGTTAGTAAAAGATGAAAAGCATACATTTTATAGAAATAAATTTTGGCAAGTATAAAGATTAATATAGACCCTTATACCTAAGTTACGTTTGCATCTATTTTTGTAATTTCGAAATGTAATTCTGACCACCTGTTTAAAGTGCTAACATCCCACTATTTTATAATGCCAAGATTTCTTACAATTGACTTGGTGAATTTCCTGTGTTTGTCCATATGTCCACTAGCTTAAGACACTAGTGCTTTTGTCGGGCAAAGGATGACAGTAATTGTAAGAGCCCTTTGCCAGTTTAATTGCTGACAATCCAGCTTTCATGACCAGAAAAGACATTGTTGAAGAGTTGTTCGATAATTAAAAAGAATTCCGCTCAAACCGGTGCTAAGGGCCGTCTTGAACTTACTATCAGGTATGAGCAAAAGCCCCATGGTGACTTCAAGATGAAAAAAAAATCAATTAAAGCGTTGTTCCTTACTTGTTTTTCCATATATTTGTAGAGAATTTGTCTCATGTGCATTTACTCCATATCCTTTCATTCGCCATTCACTGTAAATATTGTTTCTGTAGATGGCCATTTCGACATTTTTTTCAGATCAAAGCAGAACATTTGAGAGAACATGAAAGGAAATACGTGTAAAAGTTGAAAGAGAACAAATAACCAATAAGATCTAAATATAAAAGCCAAAATTCAGTGAAGGAAAGAGCAATCCATGCGGGAGATACCTCCTAGTTTAAAAAAAAATTGTATAATTAAGATATTTCAAATTTCAAAATAAATTGGTTTTCTGGCCAGCACTGAATTACTGATTTTTTTCATAGTAGGGAACATAATTTAATTAGCAGTAACTTCAGTATTACCATTGGGCCGATGCCTCTGCTGGTGGACTGTTAGCCTCCGAGGGTACTAACCAACCCAGTAGTCAGTACTTCAGTGCTGCCCCGAAAACCGATTTTTTTAACCTTGCAATATCTCATTTTTTTCAGATTTTGTTTAAAACTAATAAGTCTCCCTCACGCATAGCTCTGTCCTTAGCTGAATGTTGGCTTTTCCATTTAGATCCTTTTGTTTATTTGTTCTCTGTCAGCTTTTACACGATTTTTTGGTAAATGGACTTCCTTTACTTGGTAAATGGAGTTAGTCTTTTATTGCAGTGTGGAGTTGGTAAAACAATTCCCCGTGGTAGAGATGTATGCTCTTTACTTTTCTTAGATATGGTGTACTTGTACATGAGATAATATCTCAT